>BMAO01016889.1:0-191067 GCA_019973975.1 Trichonephila clavata | reverse complement strand
TTGTTGAAATTAACTGATGAAATAATGCATAATTACTGATAAAATTTTCATCAACAGTAACATATTTGTAATTTTATGTAAGAAACTCAAAGGTGAATGGTATCATTGATTGAACATCGTTCGAATTTGCAAGATTTTGTAGAGGATTTTTGTTAACTTAAAGATGTTCTTCTGATGCTAGATAGTTTGTAATTAGTCATCTTAATTAAAGAGTAATCATCCAAAAACCATTACATGTAATTGCTTCTGTTTTTTTTTCATTAAAAAAAGTTTTTATTGGTAATGGGATTATGGCCACTGGTTTTACAAGTTGTCGCCAACTGAAACATTGTTGATGCTATCTGAAAAGGGTACTTGAGTATTATGCAACCATATTGGCGACATTATATGGAACGAAGTACATAGTTAGCCAATTCAGCAAGCACGACACATGTGAAATCAGGGTTGCTAACTTGGTGAGTTATCTTGAATGTTAGCATTGTTGCAATAGTATGTAAGTACCCTGAAAAGGTTTATTTATCATACAAACACAATGACATAATACAGTTCCACATGTTTTCTGTATTTGGTTTCATGGTCCCTACAACAAGTATGTATGAAAAAATTGATACTTGCATATTAGCGTTGCTGCAGCAAAATTGTTGCCACCCAATTTTCACCTTGATATCAAAACAATGATTCTAACTTGTTTTATATGGAAAAAACCAATCAGTCAGGTTGTGGTGGAAAATCGCAGGTTTCTCATAGCTCCAATTTATCTGTTGGTGATGTTAATATGTAAGTACCAAAAAATCTTTGTGGTAAAGGGATACTTTCAAACTAGCTGCAGGCCAGCAATTGTCAAATATTTTTTGATTTGTAGTAACCTATTTCATCTAGGAGGAAAAAACAAACTGCTAGTGAGAAAAATATTTTTATGCACATCCCTGAGGATAGCTATAAAATATTTTCTGGAGCAAATAAAAATTTGTTGGAATCAAAGGTCACCACTTACGCTTAATAATATGTAGTTGATAGATCTTTTTTATTTTTGAGTTGCTTACATACCTTGGGATATGCTTTCCATAGTTGAGAACCTCTGGTGCAAAAAACTTATTGTTAGTGATAGAACATTAGTATATCTTCCAAATGATGGCACTTCGTTTTGTGTAACTTATGCAAGTTTTCAGTAATGACAATGTTTTGAACGATGGGGAGTACTTTTCCCTTTCACCAGTGCTGGGGATATTGTCTCAAAAAATGATACAACTAATGCCAAACAGAATATGGAACATCTTTAGTATTGCCCACCCTAAATTTGAACTAAAAAGGTTACGCCAAACGAGCGCGATTTATGATTTGTTTTGGTAACCAGTTCCACACAATTTTCATCCAATCACAGAATGCCGCTTACAGGGCTACCTTCAGGTAAAATGGAGAACTATTTCGAAAAAATTGTGGAAGATGTTCGAACGCCAAATCTTGTTTTCTAGCCAAAAGTCGATCGCCATTCTTGAGTTGACAGGATTGTAGCAACCATATGCAAGATTATTATGCCGGAGAATTACGCGTAGTAATACATTAAACTCCCGAGGGCGGGGGGTATTCGACGTTTCTGCAAAAACCTCTCTCTTTTCCCCCTGCACAATTAAAAATAATTATTTCTAATTAGAGATATAGTTAGGAAATGAATATATAATTATACTGTACAATATATATATATTATTTTGTTTTTCTTACATTTTCATTACTTTAATTTTTTTTAACTTAAGTTTTAAGGGGAAATGGCTATTCTTTTTCTAAAAAAAATTGTGGAAAATAAAATCTGAATTTTTTAACGACTAAAACAGGGAAACAACACGACTTTTACAATTTTAGATTTTTAAAAAGGAGGCAGTAAGGGATATAAATAAATTTATCTCAAGTTATAACAAGTAAAATTTTCACCATCTTTCAAAACAGATTAAGAAAAAAAAACTGGAAGATCTTGAGATTTATTTTTATACATTTATTATATTTTTTCATTTGTAAAAGTATTTTCATTTTTATACGTTTTTTATATATGCATTCTTATTTTTATAAATTTACAATGTATGCTAATGCACTTTCGAAATTTCTTCATTTCTTAAAATTCTACTTGGTTTTCTTTTTTGTGCTGTATCAACTTAAGAAAAAATTTATTATATATATAAATCATTTGTTTCATTTAGTAAAGCACTTTTAAATTGATAATCTGTGTAAAATAATTGAATAATATTTTTCTCTAAACAAGCTATAAAAGATTCAAAAAATCTTTTCAATGAAATGGAAGGTTTTCTATTTTGTACACTTTATTTTTCTGTATTTGAATCACACTGAAGTACAATTACAGCCAAAATTACAATTTCCGTAATTTAAATATCAATAATAAAAAATAAAAGGTGTTTTTTTCACTTAGTTAATGATGATATTAAATTTTAAGTGTTCCTTATTATTCAGTGTTTTCTGATAATAAATACTTAAAAATATTATATAAATATCAAAAACTCAGAAAATGATTTTAAAAACATTTTATTACTATTAAAGACTGAATATTGAATCACCAAGGAAACTCTCGAATGTGAAAGTGCCGAAAAGAATGTTACATCAATCACTTATCTCTTTGTAAAATAAAATTAAATGTTGTAATTAGCATCAATTTTGTGGAACTGGTTACCAAAACATACCATAAATCGCGCTCGTTTGGTGTAACCTTTTTAGTTCAAGTTTAGGGTGGGCGATACTAAAGCTGTTCCCAGAATATTCCCGCTGTAACCTTTTACCTCCATATTTTCAAAACCAAATCATTTTCTTTTTTTATGAGTCATGTCTTTTTCATAATACAACAAAAATAGATGAGAAACCAATGAGAACATTTATTAATATTTTTTTATGTGTATATTGTGTGTTGTCACCAATAAAGCCTGCTTGACGATATTTGCGCAAGCGAAATGGGAAAGTACACAATAATTTTTGTATTTGTACTTTATTAATAACATTTATGTGTTTTATGTAATGTTAAGTATTTATGTAATGTTACGTAGATCGGGGTTCGAGGATTTTATGCAAAATCAGTCGTAAATAACAAGGCAATTCCTTAAGAGCGATGAGTATTTATTGGCGTAAATCAATCCCTGAAAATACAGGATTCAACAGCAAAATTCGCATAATTAACAGAAGGATTTCACACCTTCAACAGCACTCAGACACAATAAGCAGTGTCTAAAATTCACGTATGTAAATGACTATTCACAAGCACAGCCGAGCTTATCAAATTCAAGGCAAGTCTTCTAATTGCTAATCAAAACAGTGCTCACTACTCGCTGGTTAAAATCAGACTGACCGTTGCGGCGAGTTTCTCTCTATTTATAGCAGAGGCCGAAATTTCTGGAAAGATGCGCTCGTGCCACAGATTGTGAAATTAGTGGATTTTTCTACTAATTTCTAGAAGAATCCAGAGGGTCCCAAACTCGCCAACATGGTCGCCAATGTCGCCGAAAATGATGCCAACTTGGCTCTATCGCCAATATTTCACCAAGTTCCCATTGAATTGCCATTATAATGTAAAGGACGGCTTGCTTGTGAATATTACAATCTTAACATTAAATATAGAGTAATGTAAAGGCATTGCACATCCAAATACAAATTATTTACATTATTTTATACAAAATTCATAACATTGCCCCCTCCTCAAAGACTGCACGTCCCGGGCAGTACAATCCCTGAGTAAGAGGCATCTATTTACAGACATAACCTATTCACATAATAGTCAAATACTCAACAGCAAAAAGCAAATAAATTCAAAATACAAACATAAATTACAACACTAAAATAAAACTAAGAAATTAGAAAAGAGTTAAATAAATCACATTATTTACAAAATAATTAGTGACCATGGTCTGAACTTAGGGATCTTATTCTCCTTGGCCAAGGTAAGGGGCTAGCCTATTATAGTGTATTACCTTCGGTTTTGTGTGTGGTGATTTCTGTATCCGAACCGCAATGTCATTCAATCTTTTCAGGACTGTGTAAGGGCCTTCCCAGTTGGTCTGCAGCTTCGCAGAGAGTCCTTTTCGACGTTTCGGATTCCATAACCACACTTTGTCGCCTTCGTGGAAGTCGTGTCCGGTTGCTCTTGCGTCGTATCGGGTCTTCATCTTCTCTGAAGCCATGCTGATTCTTTCCCTAGCCAAATGATGCATTTCCTCCATCCGTGCCTGGAGTTTCTCAACATACTCCTCAGGCGCCAAAGGAGCATCTGGTGGCCGGCTGAACAAAAGATCTGCAGGCAAACGAAGATCACGTCCGAAGAGCATCTGGGATGGGGAATAGCCAGTGGTCTCTTGGACGGCACTCTGGCAGGCAAGCAGGAAAAGAGGCAGTTTCTGGTCCCAGTCCTGTTGATTACTGGATACAAGGAGAGAGAGGCTGTTCAGGATGGTCCGATTGAACCTCTCCACCATGCCGTCAGACTGAGAATGTAAAGCTGTTGTCCGGGTTTTGTCAATGCCGAGTATCTCACACAGTCTCTTGCAAACTGCAGAATCGAAGTTCCTCCCCTGATCGGAGTGCAGTTGTAGAGGAACTCCGTATCTTAAGATCCAGTACTAAACTAGAACCTCTGCAATAGTCGCAGCCTCTTGGTCGGTAATAGCATAAGCTTCAGGCCACTTTGTGAAGTAGTCCATGACAACCAAGATGTTGTTGTTGATCTCGGAAGTGGGCCTAAGATATCGAAAGCTATTCTTTCGAAAGGCGCTCCCACATTATACAACTGCAGTCGTCCTCTGGTGCGTTTTCTCGGTCCTTTACGTGCAGCACAGGGATCACATGTGCGACACCACTTCTCAACGTCACTCCGCATATTGTTCCAGTAGAATCGCTCTCGGACTTTTTGTAAGGTCTTCATAACACCAAAATGACCACCGGTTGGACTGCCATGGAGTTCGTTTAGAACTGTCGATATTCTTGTCTTTGGAAGTATTAATTGCCACCTGAATGCTTTTCCGTCGTCAGACTCCCATTTTCGAAATAAAACACCATTTCTCAGGTGCAGAGAGTCCCAAAGAGCCCAGTAACACTTTGTTGTAGGATGGAAAGAGGCGATATCTTGCCAGCCGGGCTTTTCATCAGATGACTCTGAATTCTATTACTGGTTTAATTTCAGGATCAGCCAGTTGATCTTTTCGGATGCTCTCGTTACACCACGGGTCCAATTCCGATGTTGATGGCGTTGTAACTTGGCGGACTACTGGATCTATTACGCCAAATTTCTCTTCGACTCTAGAGCAGTATTTACAGCTCTCGGGACAGGGTCTTCTCAAAAGGGTGTCTGCATTTCCGTGTGCTGACCCTTTTCTATGGCCAATTTCTACGTCATACTCCTGTAGCCTTTGTATCCACCTGGCTATTTGGCCTTCTGGATTTTTAAAATTCAGTAGCCTGGTCAATGATGCATGATCTGTTCGAAGTAGGAACCGTCGACCTTAGAGGTAAAGATGGAAGTGCTCCACAGCTTTTACGATAGCAAGCAGTTCCTTCCTTGTCACACAGTAGTTTCTTTCTGGTCTGGACAGACACTTGCTAAAATAGGCGATGACACGCTCCTGACCATCTGTTTCTTGGGACAACACAGCTCCGATGCTCTCATGACTTGCATCTGTATCCAGAATAAATTGTTTCCCAGCTTCAGGATATGCCAGGATTGGAACAGATGTTAGTGCGTCCTTGAGCTTGTTAAATGGGTTGTTACACTCGTTCGTCCAGATGAATTTCTGTTTCGCTTCGGTCAGCTTATGGAGTGGTCTGGCGATTGTTGAGAAATCTTTCACGAATTTTCTGTAATATGTACACAAGCCCAAGAAACTTCGGAGCTGGTGAACATCCGTCGGGCTTTTCCAGTTTTTCACAGCCGAGATCTTATCCGGGTCTATTCGAACACCTTCCTCCGAAATAATATGCCCGAGATAAGTGACTTCACGTCGGAACAGGTGGCACTTGGATGGACTTAACTTGAGGTTAGCTTCTTTCAGCTTTTGTAGCACACGCCTAATATTGTTAAGATGTTCTTCGAAGGAACGCCCCACGATTATGATGTCATCAAGATAAACCAGGCAGGCCTCGTACAAAAGTCCTCCGAGGACTGTTTCCATAAGGCGCTCGAACGTTGCAGGTGCATTACACAAGCCGAAGGGCATAACCTTAAATTGCCAGAGTCCTTGTCCCGTGGTGAAGGCAGTCTTTTCTTTATCTTCAGGGTGAATTTCTACCTGCCAATATCCGCTCTTGAGATCTAGGGTAGAAAACCAGGTATTGCCGGCAAGTGTATCAAGCGTGTCATCTATTCTTCGGAGAGGGTAGCTGTCCTTCTTGGTCACGTCATTCAGCCGACAATAGTCCACACAAAATCTGGTAGAGCCATCTTTCTTCTTGACCAAGACGATGGCTCAATGACATCATTATCTTGCATATCTTTGATGAGTGTTTGGACTTCTTCCTGTTTAGCAAACGGTAGTCGTCGGGGGGTGCTGCTTAATAGGAGGATGCTCTCCCGTATAAATTCGGTGCTGAGTTAGTCTAGTTCTTCCAAAGTCCTCAGATGTTCTTGAAAATAGGCTTTGGAATTCTGAAATCAGCTCTCCTGCAGCACATCTGTGTTTCTCGTCTAAGTCCGTGTTTCGTAGTAAATCTCTGACTTGATCCTCTGAAGAAAGGTTTTGGCTTTTGCACTTTCGGTCAACATATGTGACAGGAGCACAAGCTGCTATTACCTCTGCTTCTTGGATAGTTCTGGTCTTATCACTGATGTTAGCCACTCTTACTGCGATGACTGACTTCGAGAGGTCTACTACCGACGAAGCTATCAGTACTCCTTTGCACTGTCTGGATCAGGATAATCAATTAGGCCGAATCGGAATTTCCTATTTTCTTCTACTAAACCAGGTATTATGCATTCAGTTCTTGGTGATAATGAGATGTTGGATTTTGCTATAATTTTCTGGTTGGATTCAAATTGAGTTTGTAAGCCAAAAAGAGTGATGTCTTCAAATTTTGAATGCATATTGCTATTTTCAAAGTCCAGTTTGAAGTTATTGTTCTTCAGAAAATCTAGTCCCAGGATACAGGGATCTGTAATATCTGCTACATATGCCGTATGGCGATAATCGATATTTCCAAACCTTAGAGTGATATTAGCTTTCCCATATACACAGATATCTTTTCACCAGTCACTGTTTGCAAGGAAACGCAGGGTGGCGTCCAGGTAATTTTAACTTTGGAGTTTCAAGCCAAATCTTTCCTGATTATTGACACATTGGCTCCAATATCGACAACCATACAGCACGAGATATTATTAATTTGTCCAATCACATAGTCCATTTTCACCGCCATTCACTGCAGTAATTTGGAGAATCTTGTGATGGGGCTTTTCATTATCTGGCGACCTCCGCCCCGCGAGATGGCCATATCCTAGTTTTCCTGCTTCGAAGAAGAGAAGGGACTCTCTTCTTTTCTTGCTTGGGGTCAGTTATTTCTCACATGTCCCGCTCTTCCGCATCCCCAGCACTTGAAGTTGCGTTTCGCTTGGTTCTGATGTTTAGCCATTAAAGTTTGCATTTCTTCTCTCAGTTTTTCCATGTCGTTTATCCATGGAGATTCAGAGGGCGCATCTTCAGTTACTCTTAGCTCCCCGAATGGAATGGCGGTCTCTGCGACTGGCTTGAGTGGCGGCCTCTAATTTCAATGCATATAATAGGGCAGATTTTAGGTCCTGAACATCTGCCATTCTTATAGCCTTCTGAATTTCTCCATCCTTCAGTCCATCCATTGGCATCAGAAATAATAAGAAATTGAGTCTTATACACCTCCCAGTTGGTTTTTCCATCATAGGTGGACAGCTTTACTGACACTGGAGAAGCAGTCAGAGGTACTGGAGAAGCAGGGCCAAACTTGCTTTCATTATTCTTGTTTTCACAAGTTTGAAGTTTCTTTTCCAGATCTTCCATTCTTTGTGACATGAGGCTAAAATTCCCAGCCACTTCTTCAATTCTTCCTTCAACTTGCTCTTTAACTCTTTCTATTTCTTCCTCTACTTTCTTTTCTATCTTCTCTTCAACTACTGCGATCTCTTCTTTCATTTTTCCAGCTATTCTGTCTTCTACACTGTTGATTTTCTCTTCTAGAGAATTTTTCAGTTCTTGACACTTCTGTACGTTTTCCAGACCTTTCTGCATTTCTTGCTTAGTCTCTTCTTGGCTTCTCTGCATATCTTCCAGACCTTTCTGCATTTCTTGTTGGCCTCTTCTAGTCTCTTCTTGGCTTTTCTGCATTTCTTGTTGACCTTTCTCCATTCTCTCTCTTGTCTCTTCTTGGCCACTTTTCAAGGCATTTATGCCTTCCAACAGAGCCTTCAGTTGCTCATCCATCGCTCTTGTTATTGGCATAAAATCCCGACTTCTGACACCAAATTGTTACGTAGATCGGGGCTCAAGGATTTTATGCAAAATCAGTCGTAAATAACAAGGCAATTCCTTAAGAGCGATGAGTATTTATTGGCGTAAATCAATACCTGAAAATACAGGATTCAACAGCAAAATTTGCATAATAATTAACAGAAGGATTTCACACCTTCAACAGCACTCAGACACAATAAGCAGTGTCTAAAATTTATTTATGTAAATGACTATTCACAAGCACAGCCGAACTTATCAAATTCAAGGCAAGTCTTCTAATCGCTAATCAAAACAGCGCTCACTACTCGCTGGTTAAAATCAGACTGACTGTTGCGGCGAGTTTCTCTCTATTTATAGCAGAGGCCAAAATTTCTGGAAAGATGCGCTTGCGCCACAGATTGTGAAATTAGTGGATTTCTCTACTAATTTCTAGAAGAATCCAGAGGGTCCCGAACTCGCCAATATGGTCGCCAATGTCGCCAAAAATGATGCCAACTTGGCTCTATCGCCAATATTTTGCCAAGTTCCCATTGAATTGCCATTATAACGTAAGGGACGGCTTGCTTGTGAATATTACAATCTTAACATGAAATAAATACAGAGTAAAATAAAGGCATTGCGCATCCAAATACAAATTATTTACATTATTTTATACAAAATTCGTAACAGTATTTTCATTTTTATACGTTTTTTATATATGCATTCTTATTTTTATACATGTACAATGTATGCTAATGCACTTTCGAAATTTCTTCATTTCTAAAAATTCTACTTGGTTTTCTTTTTTGTGCTGTATCAACTTAAGAAAAAATTTATTTATATATATATATATAAATCATTTGTTTCATTTAGTAAAGCGCTTTTAAATTGATAATCTGTGTAAAATAATTGAATAATATTTTTCTCTAAACAAGCTATAAAAGATTCAAAAAATCTTTTCAACGAAATTGAAGGTTTTCTATTTTGTACACTTTATTTTTCTGTATTTGAATCACACTGAAGTACAATTACAGCCAAAATTACAATTTCCGTAATTTAAATATCAATAAAAAAATAAAAGGTGTTTTTTTCACTTAGTTAATGATGATATTAAATTTTAAGTGTTCCTTATTATTCAGTGTTTTCTGATAATAAATACTTAAAAATATTATATAAATATCAAAAACTCTGAAAATGATTTTAAAAACATTTTATTACTATTAAAGACTGAATATTGAATCACCAAGGAAATTCTCGAATGTGAAAGTGCCGAAAAAGAATGTTACATCAATCACTTATCTCTCTTTGTAAAATAAAATTGAATGTTGTAATTAGCACAGATTTTGTAGAACTGGTTACCAAAACATACCATAAATCGCGCTCGTTTGGCGTAACCTTTTTAGTTCAAGTTTAGGGTGGGCGATACTAAAGCTGTTCCCAGAATATTCCCACTGTAACCTTTTACCTCCATATTTTCAAAACCAAATCATTTTCTTTTTTTATGAGTCATGTCTTTTTCATAATACAACAAAAATAGATGAGAAACCAATGAGAACATTTATTAATATTTTTTTATGTGTATATTGTGTGTTGTCACCAATAAAGCCTGCTTGACGAATATTTGCGCAAGCGAAATGGGAAAGTACACAATAATTTTTGTATTTGTACTTTATTAATAACATTTATGTATTTTTTGTTAAAATTTATTTTCAAAAGAATTTTATTTTAAAATATAAATTAATTTATTTGAAGTATATATTTTTAAATGAAAGAATAAAACACTAGTATTTTATACTATTGTCAGGTAAACCTAAAGACCCTGCAACTACGAGACTTGAAATGCTTCAAAAATGGAAGCAAGAAAAAATTTTGAAAAAGCAGCAAGAATCCAAATTAAAAAAGCCAGCATTTAAAGCTGGGTTTGTAGAACAGAAGCCTCCTCCTGTTTTAGCTGACAGACCTTTGTTTGCTGTAGATATGACTTCAAGCAGATTATTTAAATCTAGGTTGCAGGTAAATGTTTTGTAAAATTTCTGATTTTTAAATTTAGAATATTTTAAAATGATTAATTTTAAAAAATTAATCATTTGAAATTAATTTTTTAAAAAAAATTTGCTTTCTAAATTTGGCATTTAAAAAACCCTTGAGTATCAATTTGACTCTTTTTGCAAAGTTAAATCATGGCAATATTTAGCATCCAATGAGAGTTAAATTAAAAATTAGTGAGGTTGGTAGTGAGGGCCGCTACGAGAAATGATGCCTCTATAAAATAGCTCTCACGTTCAGGAACCTGCTGCATCTGCAAAGGCTTAGTTGCCAATATACAGCTCATTAGAAAAAGAATATGCCCTGAAAAAATTTTATTTCCATTTTTCCACATCCAGTGGTAGTGCTGGACTATTTATTGAGTAATTAGAGATAATGTGTTTATTTTTATGCAACTTTTATGGGAAAAAGAATTGCACTTTTATTATCGTTGTTTTGAAAGTAATGCAATTATTGTGGGTTTGAAGTAGTTTTTTATTTTTTTATATACTATTCATTATATATTTTCAAATGAAATTTTAAACTACATTGAGTTTTTACAAGGACTTGTAATATATGTATCATATAAACTTCAAATGCAGAATACATTTTATTGATGTATCCAACACTGAAGCTTATTGCTACTGTATATATTCTTATAATTACATTTATTGTTTTAAACTATTTTTAAAAATCATTTAATTTTTTATGGAAATCTTCAAAATAAAATTTAAATTTGCTTTTAAATTTTAGATAAATGTTCAGTTTTTAAAAGAACAGAAATCATGACAAAAAAATAAATAACATACTATTTAATGATATTGTAAGAAACACAGGATTACATGAAAATGGAAAAGGATAACATTGATAGGTCCTGATTGGAGATTTATAAAACAATCTAGAGAACTGAAAAGAACTTCATGTGAACTAATTAATGACTTGTCAGATCATTTCATGCAATGAAACAAAAAAGAAAATGTTTATAGTTGTTAGAGAATTTGTAAAAGTTACAAATAAGATAATTTAAAAAATTACAAAAATTGAAAAATTCATAAATTTTTTTAACAGTATTATCATTTTACTGCTATGATTGATCAAATATTTTGTTGTCTAATTAATTAAATTATAGAGATTAAGCTTTGACTCATAATTTTTTTAAGTATATCAAATCATTGAATTGTAAAATTTGTTTGATATATAAATATCTTGTATTACTTCTCAAGTGCCATAGAAAAACATTTATTCCATTAAATTAATTCATCTTTGAAAGTACTGCTTAATTTATTTGCATAATTGTATGCTACCTAATCTATATTATGCTTTTTTTAAAGTGGACAATGTACAATGAAGACTATTGAATGTGATACATCAATATTAAAAAATAAAATTTAAAAATGTTGCAAAAAGTATTGAATAATCCATATTCACATGAGTTGAATACTTTGTGTTAATCTTTTTAAGTATATAATATGAATTTAATTCTTATTGTCAAAGAAAGCAATTATCAATTTTTGTATATTTTGATTTGTCCTTATTGTACAATTTTATGCTATAAATATTGAAAAAATATCGTTTAGTATGCATTTTTTCAGATTTAATATTTGAAATTTTTCTTCTTATTAGACTTCACAGTTTCAGTCTAACCTCAGTAAACTTGCTAAGAAACCAGAAAATAACATATCTCATACGGTTATTGGCAATAAGGTAATTTTACAAAAATAATTTTTTTATAGCTGAATTTTAATAACTTGCAAGTTTGAATTTTTTCATCTATGTGTACTAATATAATTAACAATAAATGTAGCTGTTAAAAATTTAACAAATGTAATATGTAAATCTTCCCCTTCTATTTTAACTAAAATTTTATATTTTTATTTTGATAAAATGTTAAATATATAATCTTTGAAATAAACTTTTTTACATATAAATGTGAGTTCTTTTAAAATATTCATTTAATTTTATTATTTAATCAATTTCCCCCCTTCTAAACTAGATGTCGCATCTTCAGCCGCCAAGTAAACTTATTAACAAACCACAGATTAGTAATGTATCTAAAATGGGGCCTAATAAGGTAATTTTGAGATGTATTTATTTTATTTAAGGCAGAATACTGTTTGTTTTAAAACCTAGTAGTTACACTTGTAGCATTAATTTGAATACACTATCCAAATATTATGTACATTGACTATTGTTTCCATTATTTTAATAACTACCTGTGTGTGTGTATATATACACAATATAAAAACATTTTTCCACATTTACAGTCAGTTTTGATTTGTTTGATTATACTTGATTGATTTGTTTCTAAAAAGTTAGGGAAATTAAATAAATTATAATAATTATATTCCAAAGGATATTTTATGTTGGAAATGAAACAAAGAATATGATAATTCAACCAGAAATATTATGTAAAATCATCTAAAGTATTATTTTTAATTATGTAATTATGAATAAGTAATTAAGTTATTAAATAGCTTTTTAAATTGAGAAGTAGAATTATGGTTGAAATGTGAATAAAATAAGTTGAATAAAGTATATTTATAAGAATCATATTTTTTGACTTTATAAATTATTTTAAACTATAATTGAACTGTTATTATATATTTAAAAAATAATAAAGGGATTGCAAATTTACTTATTATTATATTGTTAATTATTAAACATTTGTCTTTCATATCAGTGTAAGTCCAGAAATAATATTTACAGTAGAACTTCATTAATCCAGAGTAATTGGCATGTTAGGTTGTCTGAGTTGATAAAAATCTGAATGGAACTAAATTATCTACAAAATCAGCCTAGGTACTTAGCTAAACTCTCTGTGCAATGAAAAGTACATGCATTTTTAAATAAGAAAAAACAAATTACTTAATCATTGTACATTCAAATTGATACATGGCGGATATGAAATGCCTAAAACTTAGTCCATGATGGTTCAGCTCATCCAAATAGATTAATTTTGGAATTGTTGTCTGGGTTAATGAAGGTTTATTATACATAACGGTTTATTGTATGTTTAAAAAGACTTTAATTATGCTTGCTGATGCTGATTTTGCATATGAATATTAATTTTAATTATATTTTAAAGTAAATGTATTTATTTTTAAAACATATCTTTTATTTAATTTGTTGATTTGTCTTTGTTAATAATTATTGTCATCACTATTTCTTTTCTTTTTTTTTCTGTCTTTCTTCAATCTGATTTTTTTTTATTTTGCATTTGATACATTTTGATTTTTGTTCAATAGAACTTGAAGCCTCTGTCAACCAATTTTAAAACAACGTCTAATACAGTTGAATCAAAACTGGCTAAAAATAAGGTAACATAAACATTTATTTTTTTAAAGTAATAAACTATAATTTTTTATTTTCCCTGTTATTCATATAGAATTTTATTAGAAATGTTAGTAAAAAGAAGTTCACTGTATTTGTAAAAATAACTGCATAGATTTCAAAAAAGTTTATTATATTTGACTTAATTCCCAAGCATCTCATGTAAATTAAATTTTCTTAAAAATCTTATATTATAATTTTCCAGTTGGTTGTAAGTGAAGTGTAGATATGTTTTATTTACTTCATAATGGATTTTTTGTGATAATTTTTAAATGTAATTTGCTAGAACATTTAAAGAATTTATTATGTGATACATTATTTGGTCCTATTTAACAATAGTGATTTTTATTCATGTTATATTTTCGTATAATGTGAACCTGTCACAATAATTTTTGTTTAAATTAATTTTATTTTGATTAGTAACAGTAGAGTAATATTGCCAAAGAGTAATCATTGGATTCTTCAAAGTATTTTATTGTAATACCTTTATCTGTGATTGGTGCAATTGTTGTAAGTATTTACATAGTTATTTTTTTTAGGTACAGGATTCTTCTGCATTGCCTACATTTTCTAATAGAGCTAGAGGGTTGCCAGTTGCTGTTGATTCAAAAAATAAAACCAGGGTAAAGTATTTTTTATGCTCCTTGAAAGATTTTTAGAAATATACGTAATTTTTTTTTTCAGTGTAAAAATTGTTTTTAGTTATATGTGGTTTATAAGAACTATACGCCATTTTTTAAAAAATATATGTGAATTTTTCTTGTTTTCTAAAATTTAACTGATTTAAATACTGACATGTATTTTTTAGTTTGGATCTCTATTACTGTGTACTAAAAACTTTTGTTTTAATATAAGCATAGTTTTCCTCCAACTTATTTAAGCATAATATAATGTCAACACTGCATTATCCTGTTATCATAAAAATTATGTTTTATGACCATGAGTTCTTTTATTTGTGTATAAATATCCCTTAAAAATTTACACAGCTATATGTTTGTATTTAGAAAAGGCATCATAACTCTATTCTAGACATAAATCCATTAACCATGTTAATAAATAAAGTGTAGTAAATATTATTGAATTATCTATTTTTTATTTTTATTTGTTTTACAATGTTTGTGATGAATATTTTAATTTTAGACAATTATTGAAAATTTTCAAAAAGTCATGATTTAAAGCAGGCAACTAAGTAATGACTGAGAAATCTAGAAATTTTGATTTGATTATAAACTATCTTGAAACATATATATAATTGAAATGAATGAAACATGAAATCCATTGTTAGTTTATTTTTTTAAAGCAATGAAAAAAATTGCAAGTTTTGTAAAAAGTTGCTTAAAAATAGTGTATTTTAAATCATTCTTCATAAGTTTTTGGTATCATTGTAGTTATATTCTACTCTTTTTACTAAAATTGTTGTCAACTGGTTTTATAAAATTATAAACAAAATATTTTAGTGAAAAATACCCCCCCCTTTTTTTCCCCCTTCTTTTTCTTATAGAAAGAGTTTTGAAACAAAAAATGCATGTTTTGAGTGCAAAAAAAAAAAAAAAAAAAAATTCTTGTCATTTATATATAAATTCCATATTTTATGCAGCATGGATATTTAATAATGTGTATGTATTCACAAACATTTTTATTTAGTAGCTGTTCATAGTTTACTTTGTTTTTATAGTAAAATAAAGTATCTATTAGAATTATAACTTTTCTGAAAGTTGTACCTTTACTTCTTCAACTAACTATATAGATGTGTTGAACCCTTATTTCTTTATATATTTATGTTGTTTGATGTGATTCATAAGAAATTTATGAACACAATCTATTGTAACAAACTTTCACAATTTTATTTCTAAGAAATATTTTGAAACTTTTTTTTAAGTTTTCTGAAATTATATACTAACAAAATTAATAAATGTGTTTTATAGTGTAAGTGAATTTTTTTTATTAAAAAAAATGTGCCTTTCCATTTTAGTGTTCAGGTTTCATATATTTTTAAATGCTTTTTTCTCCTCCTCTAGTTTTAAGTAAAGATACTTTTTTATTCTAAAACAAAAGAAAAATCTGTAGAATAATAATCCTGTGCTAGATGAAGATATATTTTTATCCCTTCAGATACTAACAGTTACCAAAATTATATTTATTCAAATGAAATAATGTAGTCCTTTTTTTAATACTTTAATGATACTTATACAATTTGTGCAAAAGTATTGATTGAAGAATATTGTGATTGTTTTCTTAAAGCTGACATGATTGTACAGAGTTTGCTCTGTACTGAATCATCTGTAATGAAATTGCCTTAGATTCATAGTAGAAAACAATTTTCTAAAGGCATGGACTATTTCACACATAATTACTACCAAAGTGTTCATCTGGCTAATAAACTTCTCTTTTGTACTAGGAATAGACTTAAAGGTCTACCAGTAGTCTTCAAACTTTTACAACTCACAGAACCCCTAGAACTAGTAGGTATTTTCGTGGAACCCCTGGAACTAGAAAGTATTTTTGTGGAACCCTATTCCAAACACCCATTTAGAAGAATGTATCTTAAAATAATATTTAAATTATATCAACATGTTATAGGTACTTTATGTAAAGAGAATTTAAAAAAGTATTGACTTATTACTTTAAAAAAAGTTAATCTGCTTTTAATATAATTTACTCATTAATAATATTGTCACCCACCCTTGCATTATGTTTAGTAACTGGGATATGTGCTTGTATTTTTATTCACAGTAACTGTTGATGTCTAGGTCTGTTGAGATTAACAGCAATCACATTACATGTTCTGAGTTTAATTGGTTTCTATACTTTATTTTTGCAGCCACTCACATTGAAAAATATTTTTCAGTTATACAAATTGTTCTGTGTGAATGGCATTAAATGTTTATAGAAATACTGTGTATTTTGCATGAATTTGTAACATAAAATTTTTAGGAGTTGCTTTTGCTAAAATTCAGATTTTTAGCATTGAATCTGTGGATATGTTGATAAAATTTTCCCTCTCCTTTATTGTAGCTGTTTTTCCCACAAATAAATAAAAAGGTGCATTTTCCATTAGAAAACTATTTAGTTATTTTATAAGACATTATACTAAAGGGTATAAAATTATCTCCTGGAATCTGGGATGCTAAACAATAAAATATTCCCAATTTAGTTGGTAATATATATAAACACATAAAACAGTTTAATATTCCTTTGTTATATTATAATAAAAGTTTAAAGTATTGCAAAATAAGTTACATATTATGTATAAATAAAATTTTCCCTTTCTTATTGACTGTGGAATGAGCTTTAAATTTCTATGTGTATATAAACTTCATAGAGAACTTGAAATTCGTTTTGCATACACATTTACGTATCTTTTCAATTTTTTTTTTTATTGTGACTCGTGGAACACAGTTTGAAGACCATTAGTGTATACCATTGCAGTGATGAATGAAAGCATTTGACAAATTGGTTTTGTTTTCTTGAAGTCTTTCATTAAATGGATTATATTTATTTGAAGAATTTTTTTTATACAGCCTTAAATAAGAAATTTCTGGCTGGAGAATTAATTAATTTTGGTGATTACTTTATCACAGAGTAAATCAGTAGTTAAGAAACTGTCAAATTTAATTAAAAATTGTTTGTTAAACATCATATTTGAAAAGAAATCAAGGGTATTGTTTGCAAAAACTTTTTTTATAAACAAAAACTGCAAGTTATTTTGTTTTCCAATATTGTGATATTGTCTGCTTAAAAAAAAATTTTATTAATAAAATTTATTATAACTTATGAATAATTTAATTTTTTGTAATATGAGTTTTAATAATATTTTTGTTTTCCACTGTTAATTCTCTTTGTTATTGGTACTATTTTTAAGTCATTGAATTTAATATCTATTTCTGAATCTTTTTTTCTATAGCAAGATCAATCTTCTATTGCTAAAAAACAACTAGTTCCAATTTCCAAATTGAAAGAACCATCAAAGGTTTGTATTTTCTTTATTTTTCTCTGGTTGTTTTTGAAATTCTAATTTATGTACAAAATTGATTTTTATAAGGGAAACATTGTTTCATAAATGCTTTTTCTTGTAACCTATTATTCATAAAGTTGATTTTATTATATCAAATGTTGTTGTAGAATTTTTTATGCAGTTATTACTTAAATGTTATCAAATTTTTTAAAAAAAGAATTTGTAAAATTATTATCTGAATTTAAAAAGTTGAATATAAAGCATGTATTTTTCCTTTAATCCATTAACAATATTCAAAAATAAAATTGATTCTTCTGTGCCAAATGGAGTAAAAAGTAAAAGTAAATTGAATAATTTTTAACTTGTATAATGAATGATATTGCAAAAAGTCCCTTCAAATAATGTTTGAATGCTTATGAAACATTCATTGTGTTGGAATTATAATTAACTGTATTTTTTTACTCACTTTTCATGTTAAAATTATGGCCATACAGTCTTGGTACATGGTCTGTGCTATAGGATCAATTTTCTATACATTTTTATCCATTATTTAAAATTTAATAATATTAATATTTCCCTTTTTACAAAATTTAAATTTCCTTTGTAAATCAGTTTATTCAATCATCCAAATGTATGCAGCTGAACAAGCTGCAAGCATTATGACTTAAGAGATTGCAACTAAAAATATAATTAAAATACAATTTTAACTTATTAATTTTAAGAGATACAACCTGAGCTCAAATTATTCCACAGTAATAAAAGACATATCATTCGCAGGCCATATTTACTTTTATTCTATGTAGTCAATGGAAATGCAAGTTTTTATTCAGATTTGCTGTTCATTTGAGTAGTTGTTTTTTAAAATAATAAAGGGTGAGTTATATTTTATGTTTTAGACTCCCATTTTTATTATGTAATAAAATATTTAATTGTACAGTAAAATCTGTACATGATAAAATATCATCATCAAGGTGCTATCAAAAGTTTCAAAGCTGGAAATTTCATAAAGACCAAGGCATCAAAATCATTGCCAGTTCCAGAAAATTTCTTAATTTTATGAATGTTATCTTTGGAGACATTATCCCCCCCCCCTAATTAAAATGTTTTTAGGTAATTGTTCAAAATTTTTATGATTTGAGAAATGAAATTAAACAGTTTACAGAACCAAAAATATAATTTGTAGCAAAATTCAACAATGAAAACTGGCTCATTGATTTTGCATTTTTAGTGCACTTGATTTCTTGTTTAAATTTGTTAGCTAAACACATATAATCAGTGTACCAGTAATTTAAGTTATAGTATTTAAAATGAAACTATAAGAATCTCCAACTAAAGCAAAATATTTTATGCATTTTGACATATTAGTAGTTCATGGTTTTATGAATAATAAGTATATATAAATAACCAGGCTCTTTTAATCTGATACAGAAACTTGACTTAGAGAGATTCAAGATTTCTGCAAAAATCATCTGTCTTATAATTGCAACTCTATTTTCATTTAATACAAACATATTACCCCCTCCCCCAATTCTAAATTTAAGTATAGAGCTTTGCAATTTGGTATTCCATTTTAAGGAACTGATAATCTCTTTACTCAATTTCTATAAGATATGTCTTTCCAGAGAAAAATAGGCCTCACTTCTTACAGTTGTGTTCTAATCATATAACCCAGTGATTTGTAGATTTTCGTACTCAGTGGAAACTTTTATGTATCATTCTGACATTATGGACCCCAAGATTTTTAAAACCCTTCCTGACTCCAGTGCATGGTCGAGTGATTTAAATGCAAACATTATTGCATTGGCGTGCTATGAATTTAATTCTAAATCTTTGTACGTGTGTTTCTACTATTTTTGAAAAATATTGCATTGTTCTAATGGCTACGTAGTTGAAAACAATGAAAAAAACTGAATAAACATTCTTGATCGAAATACATGTTCTAGTTGAGTTTTTTCATTGGCGGCAATTTAGTGATCTAGTCTAGGATGGCACATCTTTCAATTTTTCTATGAGGTCTTTCAAAGTCTGTAAAAGAGAAATCTCGACATTAAATAAAAGACATTCGCTGACCCCTTAGAAAGGCACTGGGGACCCCCCCCCCCAGGTGATGACAGACCACAGTTTAAGAATTGCTGATATAACCAATACTTGAAAACCTTTGCATTTATTAGATGCTTTTTCCTATGATAAACACAAAATATAAAACAAGAATACTACACAATAAGCATCTGAAGAACTTACTAGAAGTTGAAGAAGCTATTTTCATTGTACCAAGGAACTATTGATATTTCAAGAGCAATTTTGACATTCGTTTACTTTTTGTTACTGTCTTGTTTTTTAACTTTAATTATAAATTAATGAATTAAAGTTTAAATTTAAGTGCATATATCAGTATTATATTTAAACTACTTGTATACTTCAGCAAGTACCATTAAAATTATTGTATTTAATGTTTGGCCGAAAATAGTGTGACATAATTAAATGTGATTGTGATTCAAAGAAGCTAAAAAGTAAAACCCTTGCTTTAAATTTTTGAAGAATTATATTTTCGATTGTACAAAATAGTTTTTATTCATCTCTGTTGAATTTTTCAATTTTTTAAAAAAATCTTATCCATACTTTCTAAACATTTTTATATGATTTCTACAGAAACTGGCTGTCATATGCATAAAAAGTAAAACTCGTTCTAGTGATCATTCTATAAAATCTGGTTCTAATATTTTCTTATTTTGAGACTCTTATTTTTGGATGTACTCTGATAAAATTTTCTTTAATTAAATACTCTATTTAGTTTGTAAAACAATTGCTGAATATAATCAACTTACAGATTAATTAGTTTGTTTAAGACATTGAAAAAAATTTCAGTAATTTATTGTTTAAGTTATTTTTTTTATTATTGAAAATGTAGGTTAAGACAAAAAAACATTTTATGTAAATTGTACATATTTATTAACTTGAAAAATGTACAGAAAAGAAATTAGTTTTGTTGTTTAAATTCCGTTTCACTATTTATAATTATCAGATTAAAATTTAAATAATTTTGGTTAATTTTTTATGTATACCAAAATATATTTTAACACTTTAAATGCAATAACTGGAAAAATATTTTAAATAAATTAACTTGTTAGTCATGTAAAAAATTTTAATTGTAAGTCTAAAAAAATATTTGTTTGTTAAATTCTTGTTTTTGTTTGCTTCATCACACTCTCAATGAAATATTACCCTGTCTTTCATAAAGAAGCCGGGGTCGCCAAGTTTTCAAACTTGCAAACTTGTGGCTGACTTTGTTTTTGTCAAGTCATAGATTAGAATTTTGGTACTACTATCAGACCTCTGTGTAGAGGGGCTGATGCACATTAAATCTCAAGGCTCAAAGTGTTCACTTTGACATAGTGTGGGAGCTTGGACAGTAAGGTTCAGCTTGGGTGTGTCTTTGTCACTTGATCATAGTGCCAATTTAGGAAGTTCATTACCATTAGTCCTCGTATTTGCTTTGTAGTGTGATGCTGATAAACAGTCAGTTCCTCGTTATAGCTAAACATTAAGAGCACAGCAAAGGAAATTTTAAAAAAAAAGAGTTTTAATTTGTTTGATTTTATTTATCTATTTTATTGTTTTATTTTACACAGATTTCTTCTGGATTACGCAAACCAACCAATTCTAAACTTTTTAGTAAAGTTCCTGAGCAGGTAAATATTTTAATTTTCTTGGTTGAATGTTTTAATATAATTTGTGAAGATAATTGATTGATTTTTCTACCATTTTCAGGCTTCCCAAACTGAGATTACTAAGAAGAATACTTCAAAGATACAGGATGTATCTATAAAGTCTAACCAAAAGGTTATTTCCCAAATTTATATTTTGTTTTTGGTGAATTATGAAATTTTCCTGTTTTTAATGTAATGATTATCTCAGTTGGCCTTGTTACAGTAAGTGTGGCCAAGTGGTCTAGGCATCGGATCATGGCTAGCGTGTCATGAGTTCGATCCCAGTACCACTAAAGATCCGCCGTGTAGGGGAGCGATGCACGTTAAATCTGTCGAGAGCTCAAACGTCCTCCCGTTGGTGTGGTGTGGTAGTTAGGAGAAGGGGGTACTAGCTCAGGTGTCGTCCGCGTCACTTGACCATGATTCAAAATTACGCAGACCATCGCCAAAAGCCCTCGTGTTGCTAATCAATGCGACGTTAATTTTCACTCGTTTCAGTAAGCATTATTAAAAAGCAATATTAAATAACTGTAAATATATTTTTACTTATAAATTCTTTTTTTTTTTCTTTTCTTTTTTTGAGAATTCAATATTAACTTAAATTTGTTCTGAAAATTTTCCTTACACTGTTTGATGTTTGCATTTAAAAAGAATTCTCATAAAATATTTTATTTGTATTAAGAAAACATATAAAATTTTATAGATTCAGAATTAGATAAATATAACAAAGAATCGGGAATGTATTTCATTTTGTGTTTAGTTGAATAAAAAATAATTTGCTGAATGATAATAAATATCAAAAACAATATTTTTTTTAAGTGAAAGGAATATATTAGGAAAAAATGTAAAAGGATGATTTTTAAAAAATTCTTTCATACTAAGTAGTTGCATTTTAATGCAATCCTGAAGATGCAATAATAATTTGTTAATATATATTTTTTTATAAAAAGGTCTATTCTGATTGAAATTGAAGTGCTCAGTTAACATTTTTGCTTGGATATTACAGATACATTTTTGCTTGGATTTGCTTTAATTCCTTTGTTAAATTTGAGCTGTTTGATCAGAATTAGAATTATGTTGATAATACTAAATTGTAATCATAATTATTTTATTTAACTGTAAATTTAATTGCTATGCAAATTATAAAATTTTGCTTAATTCAAATTTTGTAAAATGTTTAAACACACACATATATAGTACATTAACGCATGTTATATTTTATAACTGTAGAAACATTGAAAATGAGTATAATATATAACACACTTATCCATGATAAAATTAATATGCTGTTATAAATGTTTCTCTCTCTTAAAACTGAAAGATAAGTTTTTCTTCTTGACCAAATTCTAGTATTTAGTTTTAAAATTGTTTAATTAAATGTAAAATTAAGGTTTTAAGATTCTGTGTGTCTTTTGTAAACATCATTGAAAATTATCTAAAAGGCTTTGAAGTAATATTTAAATTATTCTATACGCTTAAAAGTTAGTTCTTTTTATGTATAGTTCTGTCTCATTCCTTTTTTTTTAATTCCTATTTTATGAAAATATTACTTAAGTTTAAAAATAATTTTAAAATTTCTTGTAATTATTTTAATTTAAATGTAGCTTAAGATTGTTAGATTTGTTTATAACTCATTACATAATTCTATAATAACTTCAGTTTTAGAAAATTTATAATTATAAACTAAAAAAATTACATTTCTTAAAATTGTCAAGTAAGATTTAAGAAAACAAGTTAAAAACATTTGAAAATTATTACTTAAATACCAAAATTCATCTTTTTTCTGCAAAAAATTTTTAAATTAGTTGATATTTGTAATGTTTTCTGTAATTTATGATATTTTTTTATCACTGTCAATGAGTTATTATAATCCTTATGTGTTGTTTTCAGTTAATTTAATTATATTCCAACTAAATTACTTGCTTCCTAAAATGTTATTTACAAGATACTGTAAGTATAAATTTATTAAATTAAAAATGGCAAAAATTGGTTTTGTTATCAGTATAGTTATTGGATGTAGTTGTTTTTATTCATCTCCATATTTGATTATTTGTATATTTAGGTATTGTCCAATCTAATAATTTCATGTCTGAACTAAAGATCTCAACTTCTTTGGCCCCTAAATCTCTGCCTATGGATTTTTTCAATCAGAGCTACTAATATTTAGTTTCTTTTCCATCAATAAGTAATTTTTTTTTAAAGGCATTTTATGTCTTTTTGAAAATTTGTTCTTAGTGCTTGTTTATTCTTTTGGTTTTTTATTTATGCCATTATTGTCAATTAAGTTAGCTCAACATAAATGATGGGGATATATTGGGATCTTCAATTTTGAAAAAAATGTTGTTATATGCCTATGCATAAATAATTTATTCCATTTATTATGTTAATGTCCAATTCCATTGCTTCAAATTTTAACTGTTTTATAGTAAATTTTTATTAGAAGTTAAAATGAATTAATCTTTTTTCAATATTATATCTTAGGGTATACCAGTAAAGGCAAACATTGCCAAAAATATTGCAGTAAGGTCTGGTACTGTGACATCAAAACTGAAAGGTAAATCTCCATTTACAAAATTTAAAAATGTGTTATGAATTTATGTTCTCACAAAATCAAGGCTGGATTAAACTTCCTAGATGTCGGAAGTAAGAAGATTTTGGTATCTCCATGCATATAAAATGTATTTCTAATTATTAACAATAATAAACAAGAGTTTTATTTTTTTCCTTGAAATATGCCAAAATAATAACTTAGTGGATGTAGTTAAAGTAAATAATATATATGCTATAAAATGCATCACAAAATTGCATTTTTTCAATACTTTTATTTTTGGGTTTACTTTCCTATTTGAATAATTAGTTTTAAGTCTAGGTACAAAAACAATAATTCCATATTTTTCGAATATTTTGTTATTGTTCTGTGAAAGTTAAACTTCCATTAAATTTCAAAGTAATTTCTCTATGAGCTTTCCGCCATAATTTGGAAATTTTTACTTCTGCGTTTTCAAAATCTTAAATATTGTTATAGATATGAACCTGATATTGTAATATTTAATTTTAAATATTTGTGCTCTCTATGAAATTTCAAAAATGCATTTCAATGCTTTAAAAAATTTTGTAATATTTTATATTTATATCATTTTTAATTTAACTTATACAAGTATTTACTGTCAGGAAACATAATGTGTACAGGCCAAAAATCAATTAAAGAAAAATTCTTTTTGTAAATTATTAAAGTTTAAAGTTCTTTAAGTAAACAATTACAGAGTAATTTGTTTGTTAATGATGCAAATTACAATTCATCATGAGATAATCCAGATTGTGTTCATAATTTTCCTTTAAAACTTTTTTTTAGGATCAGGATAAAAAAGTTTTCATCATTGAGGAATTTTTACATTAAGAAAAAAAATCATCCAATTTTTCTAAAGAAAAATTTAAATGTTATTATTCCTATGAAATATCTTTTTGCTTGATTGTTCCCTCAAAACAAAGATAATTTATTAAAGTGCTAATACCCTGGTGGATAAAATTTTGTGAACAATCCAATTTTCAATGGCTGCAGTTACAAATAGGTATATTGTGTGGGAATTTGCATAAATTCAGGATGTGCTCTGAAATTTTGGATTTTATGCATTTTAGTCATGTGACAGGAGAGTTGAAAAATTTCAGGCAATTGCTACACACATGCAAGGAGTTCTCATTAGGTGTAAAAGTTATAGAAGGGGTGCTATAATATTGATATTGTGGACGTGCTTACCAGGCATCATTTAGATTATTTCACTTGTGGAAGAATGATTGAAAAACTGGAAGAAAAGTGTGCCAAATGGCGGAATGATGAATTTAATAGTGTGCTATGCGGGCAGGATCTGATTTGTATATGGATATAGGAACTAAATAATTTTTTTTTAATTATAACGAATTTTCCCTTTTTGTTTTTGAAAAAGGGTTTTTTTTTTCAGTATAAATTTCAATCTTAGTTTTACTTGCCCTTTAGCATATCACAAAACATGGAATGTGTCAATGAATGTTTTTGCCACTTCTTTTGAGGTTGAATTTTTGCTTAGGTGTGTTGCTGGAAATGAGTCATTTTTACCTATAGATTAGGCTTTCTTACTTTAGAAATAATTTTAATGTTTTCTCTAACTCTCAATAAATTTTATTGAAGGGAGAGCACTTAAAGCAATTTTTAATTTGTGGAAAATGATTTTGACTAGAAATTTGTAGAAGAGAGATAAATTTATTGCATGAAAATTAATTTGAATTAAAAACAATGTAGCAAGTAAAAATTCTATTTATTATTTTTTTCTTCTAAAATGTTAATTTTCTGCTTTTTATTTATTTTGAACATTTCATATCTTGAATTATTTTGTTGTTTTTAAGATCCTGTTTTTGAAAAAAACAAGAGTGAGAAGGAAGAAATTGCAAAAGTAAGTAAAGAAGAAGCAAAAGATAATATAAAGGAAGACATCAATATCCCTCATCTGGCTGATACTAAAAACATCACATTTCGATGTGAAATCAGTTATATTGAACCAGTTGAAGAGGTCAGAAAATCCTTTGCTCCTGATGGATTTAAGTTTCGTGCCCCTATTGAGCTCAATAGTTCTTTGTTTCTGGATGATGGGCCTTCATCTATATTTACTAGGATAAAGCATGAACACGAGCGAACGTAAGTATATCAATGTGCTCTAAAGATTACAATCCTACATTTGCATATTAATTAGAATATATATATAATGTAAATAGGTATTCATTCTGTTGCTGTAGTCATGTCAATTGAAGGTTCTGGATATCAATGGAATCATTTTGTGTTTTAACATTGAATGTTTGGTAATTTTAACATCAGGAGATTTACTTAGAGCAGGCTTTCCACTCAAATGCTAAAATAAAGAGATATATTAATTTCTTTTCTATATTTAAATCGGGACAAATATAATGGGGGAAAACATAATCACTTGTTCAAGTGAAGGGAAATGCAAGTTATTTTTAGAAATTACTTAAGTGTTTTAGGGAAAAGTTTCAACTGCTCAGTAAGGTGCATGTAAGCTGTTAAGTTATTAATTTACAAGGAATGACAAAAAAAAAATAAGTTGAATTCAAAATCTAATCCTTTACTGTGAGGTGAAATAAGATATTTAAAAAAATAGGGTATTCAGAGTTATGATTTGAAAATGAAAACATAAAATTAGTATTTTTAGTAAATATTGAATTATTACACTCACACACATATATAATACTTATTACTTATTTTGATGTGTTGCTTTTTTAAAAAAACCTTTGAGCAAATAGATTTGATTTTTTTTTTTTTAATATCAATTCTTGTTCTGATGTTGATTGTTTTTAGAATTAGCTGCTTAGTTTTTCTTGAGGAGAGATCCATCTTTTCAATTTTCTAGATAAAATTTGGGAAGAATGAGCTGATATCCCTGATTCTAATATGAGACTTAGCATGTATATGCCTATAGCATGTTAGCATTTTAAATAATGTTGTACAAAATTTTTGGGCAAGGATTTTGGATGATATCTTTGCTTTATAATGAATAAGTATCTTATAAAACAATATCTTGCAACTTTAACACAAAATTCAAATCTGTTACTATTATTTTTCTGAGTTACAGTGTTCATTAAATTTTAAACTTCTTAATCTGATTTAAATCTCTTGATAATTATATATATTCAACTTTAACCTATCCACTTGCTTCTGGGAATTTTTGCTTCTATTAGTAATTGCACACTTTCTATATTTGAATCTTGTAGATTTTTGGTTATTGTAATGCCAAGTGTTTTATGATTGTGATTTGTTGAATTTTTTTCTTACGTTAGGTTATTCGAGCTTTGTTTCAGAATAAGTCTTGGGGGGGGGGGATTTGTCATTTGTTCACTTTGGGTATAACCAGTTAAAAAAATGACCCCCCACCCCATTAATTAAATATGTCTCATTTATAAGATAGAATCTTTGACAGTGGGAGTCTCTAGTAGTGTTTGATCCAGATTTTAATAAATACAGGAAATATTTTTTAGAGACCTTCCACAATATTTAAAAGGAACTTTTCTTGCTGCGTGCTTTTTTTAAAATTCCTTATTATTCTCTAAGAGATAATAAATTCTACTAATATGGGTTATTATATAAAATTGATTTTGCGTAGCCATTTCATTATGCACTCTTACTGAATAATTTATTTTAGTTGGCCAATACGAATTATGTAATATCCACGTCTTTGATCACAATTTTTTGCTAAAGCATCCCTTGATTTTTCTTGTAATGCATTTAAACACAGACAACCTTAATAAGAGTTTCATCAATAGTTTTTGCTTTGTAATTTATTGAGTTGAATTTTTTATATTCAATTAAGTTTTGATTTGTATATTTCATTGCATTCTGTGGTTATTTGTATTA
This sequence comes from Trichonephila clavata, assembly GCA_019973975.1. Taxonomy (NCBI): domain Eukaryota; kingdom Metazoa; phylum Arthropoda; class Arachnida; order Araneae; family Nephilidae; genus Trichonephila; species Trichonephila clavata. The sequence continues at coordinate 163,230 of BMAO01016889.1, read as the reverse complement.
TTTGTGTATTGCATCATATTTAAAATTTTCAGTTCTACTCCCAAACAAAATACTGTTAATCAACAGCAGACATTAAAGAAAGATATTGAAGATAACATAGTCAGCTCTGAGAATAAAAATGGCCCAGATGCTTCAATTTTGAATTCAGTTTTCCTCAGAGATAATGATGTGTTAGAAGATCCTGTTACAGCAGTTCAAGAAGATGAACTTCAATCTCCAGGAGTATCCACCTCAACTCAAGTGCCTATTCTTACAATAGCTTCTGATCCATCACTTGAAAATAATCTTGAAAAATCTGAGAACATTTGTTCTGATGCCTTAGAAAAGGATACAGTTGAGACATCCACCGATAATGATCTGTGCACTACTGAGAAACTTGAACTTCTCACTACTGAGGATAAAATTCCATCTAATGATGCTGAGCAACTTCAAACTCCTGAAAATGATCAAATCTGCTCAAGTGGTTTTATTCCATTAAAAAATAATGGTTTGACTTCAAGTAAGTGTTCATAGTAACATTTGTTTGGATACTTTCCCTTTAATCAAGTGTCAATGACTAATCTTTGGGGAAAATGAAGAAATACAAATTTATTCGTTTAAGGGGATATTATAGTCTAGAAATTTAAAAAAATCGATTTTTTTCTTTCATATTTTTAAAGCTTAAACATTTAAGAATATGTACATAAGATGATTTTTCAAAATTATAATTATTTTCGGAGAAATAGGTATTTTAGTGATGTGGAATAAACCAGCTCGGTTGGAACGAATCTACCAATAGACGATAGAGATCCTCCATATATCTGCAATCAAGTTCCCTTGTAAAACCATTCATACTCTTTATAAATATTTTAAAATACAATAACTGGAAGTCTGAATTAATTAATATGGACTTTTGCATCTAAACATATACATGCCGGAACACACACAATTGAAATTGCAACTTTTACAGCATTTTTAATGAAGGTTTCATTCTCATTTTTAAAATGTTGCTTTTTTATGGGAATAAAAATCGGTCCAGAAGCTCATGCATTTGCCGTTAAATGTGACAATATCCAGATTCAGCACACAGAAATACGAGCCTCTAATACTTCAAAGGAGACCAGAACTGCTTGTTTGGAAGAAAGAACTTTGGAAAATTCACTTTTGAAAATGCACCATACATTGGAGATGAAGCTGCAATGCAGATTGAAAAAATGAGTCGTAGATTGAAAAAATGTAAATATTAAGTACCATTGTATGACTTAGTCTGTGCGTAACTTGACCCAAAACTGTAAAAGCTTTTTTCTCGAAACTACTTTTTTCGATACTTTTGTCATGATATCTCAAGTTCTACTGAACCAATTTAACTTGAAAATTGATGTGAGCCTTCTCTATACATTACTCTATTGCACTAACTAAAGTTATACTAAAATTTAAATTTTTATATTTTAAAAAATTTCTGAAAAGTAAAAAAAAAATGGTAGAAAAAATGATTTTTTTTATTATTTCAGACAGCTGCTATTTGCTGGAAAATTTTTTTTTTCCAGGTTACTAGAAGAATTACAATTATAACAGGCAGGGTGTGCCATTTTTTTGAGAACCCTGACTTCATCAGCCAGTAACTTTTTTTTTTGTATAATTTAAACATTAATAAATATCTGTTAAAAATATTTTTTTATTGCACATGATAAAATACCTAAATTTTATAACTCTAGATTGGAATACCCCCTTAATTGGAAATTAAAAATACAAATTGCTTTTTTTCATTAAGAAATAACAATTTCTCTATCCTCTTTTTTCCCCCAGAAATAATATAATAAAACAAACTTGTTATCGATTGTTAGAGTATGCACATAAAGATAGTATGAAATTGTTACAAAACCAGTTTTAGCAATTTAAACTATACTTAACTATTTATTGCTTGTATTAGCTTAAAATGAATGTACTGATGTTTGTAAATATAAATCCAGTTTTTTGAAACATAATTATGGTTACCTGTGTATTTACTACATTTATAGTATTTAGTATCAATGTAGTCATAATTTTTTTAAATTGTTCTATTTTTAGTAAAATGAATATTTTTATTTGTTAATATAATCTAAATTTTAATTATCTTGTACTGTTTAATTTCTCTTATGTAAGTGTGCATTCATTTTGAAAATATTAAATCTTTAACTTCTTAATTTGATCCATTTTACAATATTTAAGGCAGTTTGTCTTAATCTCGATTGTAGTAGGGTCTAAATATTCGGGGTCATGTCCTTAAAGTTCTTACTTTAAAGATTTTTAAATACTGAGATGCACAACCTCACCATCAAAATAATTCCCTGGGGTGGCAATACCTTTTTGCTAGCAGTCGTTCAATCTTCTGGAGCTCTGCTGGGAACCATCTTTTGCAATCATCTGTAAGGCTTGTGATGCTGCTTTTACTGTAGCTGATGATACAAAAAACGTCCCTGTAGATTTTTTAAATAATGGAAATAAATGAAAGTCATAAGAGCTAGCTAGTCTGGTGAATAGATGGGATGTAAAAGCATTTTTATATCAGTTTTGCAGAGACTCTCTGACCATTTGGTGCTGTTGCGTAGTTGAATTGTCATGAGAAAGGTACCATTATTTACTTTGCCACATCTAAGGTCATTTACAATAAATAAGACTCACTCAAACAACATAATTGTCTAGATAATGCTCCTTGTTCATTGTTCTGCCCTTAGAAATATATTTTGAATGAATAATCCAATCAGAATAAAAAATACCTCCAACATGGTTTTCCCATTGCTGCAATCTTGCCAGAATTTTTCTGATCGTAGTGAGGAAGGTGATTTCCATATTAAAATAGCCTGTTTGGGCTGAATATCAAATATCATCAAGTTTCACCACATTGATTTTGTTTGAAATTCCTGAATTTTTGGATCCTACTGTATGTAATATTTTGTAACTGATGATCTTTTAGAATATAAAATGGATCCTGTATATTTCATCCTGTTTAAAACATATGTTTAGACTTTTTAATATTTTATTTGAAGATTATGAACTGAGAACTCGAAACTTCAGACGAAGTGAGAAACCAGCCCTTGAAAGCATCAATGAAAGTCTTGAAACTTTGGAGAAAACCCCAAAATTGAATGGAAAGAAAACTATTTTAAACAAGGATTTTACTCCTCGACGATCCTTGAGGCTTTCAAAACTTTCAAGTAGCCTCTCTCCTGAAAATTTGCTTGATATGAGAAGACCAACACTCTTTGGCACTCCAGAAAAAGGTAAATTACAAGAACTAAACCATAATTATTCTCTTTGAACTCTTTTTACAGTTAAATTTTCAAAGATTACTTTTAAGAAAAACTTTTAATGATTAGATATGTGTCTCCACTATTGATTTATCGAGTTTGTTTTATTAAATAATTTTAAAGTTGACTTTTAATTTACGGTAACTACACAAATGCAATTGCTCATATCATTAGAAGAAATTAGATTTATTTCTTGTTGCTGAATATTCTTCTTTTTAAAGCTATGTTACCCTCTTTATAAATAAAATCTACCCTATTAAAATGTGTGTATTTTTCATTGTATTTATTTATAACTGATTGAAAAATACTTCCAATTAATATTCCTTAAATAAAAAATAAAAAAATTTTAATCATTTTGTTTTGTTTGTTTATACATGAGTTTAAGTATTTTCCAACTGTGTCTAGTATACTACAGATATAAGTAATTGAATGAAGAAAATTAATTTTTATAATGAATTTTTTAAAATTATTAGGAACAAAATATAATAAGTAAAAGAATCTCACAATTTTATTTGCTTATTCCTTCATATCTTATAATAACATAATTTTGAGTATCATTCAGTATTTGTCAGATGCATATTAATCTTATAAATATTAATTACATGAAGATATACCTGACCCAAAGTAAGTATTAAAGATATTTTTTAAATGTATGTCAAAATTACATATATTTTCTAATCCCAAAGGACATTTTTTTTTAATTATAAGTATATGTAACTTACTTTATTACATTAATGTTTTTAAATCAAAATAAATTGAGGGTTTGTGTATTTGATTATTCTAAAAGTTATTACTTATTAACTTTTTCAGATGAAATCTCTTCAAAACCTTGTCATTCTGGATTGACGTATGATTTTGAAAGATTGGAGTTAGAGGTATACACTTTTGATTTATGAGTTGATTAATTAGCAATCGCTCTCATAACAGAGTAGTGTCAGGAGAATGTGCTGAAAATAAAAAAAATAGATATTTTAATTATTTTATACATTCATTTTCTCCCTTTTTGCTATCTTGTTGTTGAAATATCTTGGTTTGATTCTCTAGGGTAGTTAAAAAAAAGAAAGAAATATTTGAAGTTATTTTTGCAGCTATTTATATACTATAAATTAGCAGTTCTTAAACTTTCGATCACCGCAGTCCCTCTTTATATATTAGCCTGATATCACGAAACCCCTAGATTTTGATCACCCTTCCCTGAATTAATATTCTTGATCAAAATGCATGTTCTTCTAGAGTTTTTTCATTGACAGCAATTTAGTAGTCTAGTCTAGGCATATTTTTTAACTTTTCTACTAGGCCTTTCAGAGTCTGTTTATGAGGGAAATCTTAACATTAAATGAGTGACCTTTACAGACAACTTAGAAAGGCACTGGGGACTCCCAGGGGTCTGCAGACCACAATTTAAGAACCATTGTTATAAATGCCCCTATTATGTATTTTATCATTAGTTTTCTTATCTTCTCACTGATAATCAGTAATAATAACAGACAGCAATAAATGAATTTTTTAAACTGTGACATTTTTTATCACATAATATACTATTTCTTTTTCATACATTTAACTTGTCGTAGCTAAATTCATATAAAGATATTCAATATAACTTTTCTGAAATAAATATATATTTAATTAATTTTTTTCTATTGAGAGCCATACTTTTCAAAATTTTGTAGTTTTATGTATGGTCTAAAAATGATTTCCAAGATTTTTGTCAATTACTGATAGTAATTTGCTTTTCTTTTAAATAGGTAGACTAGCATTCTGGTTTTAAAAAATTGAATCTTTACTTGGAATTTAAAAAGTGTTCTATTTAATTACATTGGTATAAAAAATGTGACTTTAAAATGTATTCATTGGACTTTTTTTTCTTTTTATTTTAGCTTTTAGTTATATGTAAAGTTAAGTTAATGATTTTGCATTTACTAACAGTAGTTTGTTTTTTCTCATTTAGGATTGTAGTAAATTTAGAGCCGCTCATCCTAGAAAGGTGAGCCTGCTATATACTCCACCAAATAAAGGGAAGCAATCATTATGTAAAAAATCTCTCTGTGGAGATTTGATGTCATTTTCTCCATCTATGTAATTTTAAATGTGCATTTTTATTATTATTGTACATAACACATTCCGTTGTTATATAGTTTTATTTTGGCTTTTGCAGCTTTAAATTACATCTTATATTATTCATTTTGATGTGTAAAAAATAAAAAATTTCTTTATGCAAGTTTTATTTAATATGAAGTAGTATACTTTGAAAGTTATCATAACTTTTTTACATAAAGGAGTGATTTATTATATTTGATGTGTAAAATACCTCTCACACATCGTATTTTATATAGATCTAAATCTTAAGTTCTGTCATCAGTATACCATTATTGAGCCTTTATGCACTGTCAATACAAAAGCAAGTTATATCAATAGAGAAATCTTTTTCTCTTAAATCATTATAAATTATTTGACAAAGGTGAGCATTTCAATTGAGACATGAAAATTTACTGTCCAGATCATGATGCTTTTGTACTATAATATATTTTTCTATCCATTTTAAACAAAAAAAAGAAAAATACTTTTTTAAAAAAACAAACCGAAAACTCACTTTTTGACTAAATTTTGTATGAAATGTTTTCCCTCCTCATTCTGTTTTAAAAGATGGCTGAATATTGATTTTATAAGTGATAGGAATATTGTGTAGTTTAGATTAATAGATTTCTAAATAAGATAATTTAAAAATAAAAACCTGGAAAATTGATGCTTTTCGTCTGTTTTTTTTTAAAGGTTTTATGCACCTGAAATAATGTCAGTTGTTTTGAAAATATTTGGAACTTTCAAATGATATAATTGTAATCTTGTGACATCGAGGATTTGTTGCAAAAATTATTTTGAGCTACACATAATCATCACCCATGCCATAGTTTCAACACACTAAATTAAATGCATTTGGACTTAACTGTCTTTTGTGCTGTGTTGTCCACACACATATAAACTTCCTTTTATTAATATGGGTTTAAAAAAAGTTTGTGATATTCTCTTGAAGTTGAGAATGATTGTTCTAAAGATAAAATAATTTAGCATTCCTGAAATGCAAATTAACTTATTAAATCTATAGTCTTTGTCTAAACTAAAATAACTGAATTTAAAAATGTACAGACATCTGATTTCTTAAAATTTGGAATTTTCTCTTCCGTTTTAATGTCTATAGAGAACACAAATTTCAAAACTTTGATAAGAAAGTGCATTTCATCAGATTACGAAAAAAGTAGGCAATTTCACTAGATTAAAACTTTAAATACATCCATGAAATAAATGCTACACACAAAGTGATTTGTCTAGTTTCTTTTGAAGACAACAGTTTCGGATTTCATTTCATACAGTGCTGGCCAAGTACTTCTAGGTGATAAGCGTCTTCCAGAATCTTCATTCTCATCCTCAATGTGGTATATCAAATCTCGATGTGTAGATTCTTCAGCATGAATACGAGGACAACTAGTTGCAAAATTTGTTATTTAAGCATAGTTAATACTTATCAGAATTGTAAAATATTTATGAATACAAATTTGAAAATGTAGTTCATAATGTCTGCTACAAATATTTTACAGTCATAGTTTGTAGGTTGTAACATATATATATATTTGAGTAATTACTTTGTGATATTTGATTGCATGAAAAGTTTTATTATAATTAAAACTTTAAAAACCATCCTTGGAGTTAGGAGTAAAAATGTATTTTTATATATAATGAACTATATAAAAATTTTGATTAAAATCATAATATTGAATAACATTTCTCTTATTTTCATCATTAGCATAACTATATGTTCTTCTACAAAATACGAATTGTTTTTACTGGTAACTTATGTCAGTTTCTCATAGCTCGCAGATTATGGATTCTGGTTTCTTTTCTGCTAAATACTTCGTAGAGCTGTCTCAGAGTTTGCTAGTAGTATGCAAAATAGTAGTTTAATAATGTTCCCAATTGCTAGATTAGTTATCGAAATGAAGTTACATTGCAAATAGTTAGCAGTGGATTTTAATGTAATGCTGTTTGATTACGTAGATATTTGAAATCTACCTTATTTGGAAGTCTGTTTGAAGATTGTGTGTCAAATTATCTCAGAAATATGAGAACATTTGTACATATACATATGTATGAAATATTCTCACTTGGCTTTCTTAATACACTTCATTGAATTTTTTTTTATATTAGTCTAGAACTTCAGAATCATGTATTCATTATATATCTTTATTCTTTGGGGAGGGAAAAATTAATGTCAGCAAAGAATTGGGATCCGGTAATCTTGAACCATGATTAAAGACAAGAGGGTATTTTATTCAATTAGAACACAATGAACTCAGAAAGTGTAGTTTCGTCATTTTGCAGCATGTAAATTATTTCTCATGTGTTACACCTAGTAGTTTAAAAACTAGGAACTATTGAATATATCTGCAGTAAACAGGTCTGCAACTTGATGCAGATCTTATAATTACTATCTGAAACTGAAAACTAATCATCAAGCATCTTGATTACTAAGTTATGAGATGGGTAAGATAATCCATTACCTTTATTTTTAATAACATATTATTGCAATTAATACTAATGCATTCTGACTAAGGGTTTCTGATGAGGCTCTGAAATGAAATTAATACTAGTAAATCAAATAAAGCATAACTTTTATTGATTGCTGTGGGAAGAATAATTATTGATGGGCATTTTTTTTTAGTGTTTACCTATCTGAGGTATATATACTGTTGAGGTATATATACTATATTTTATTATTTTTTAAAATTTACTTATTCAAATTGGTTAGTGAATGTATGGTTGCCTTACCCTGTACAGCGGAAATATTTCCAGTCTTTTTCAAAGTTTTCAGCTTCAGAAACAGTATTTGGAAGAGTTTTGTTTGCGGTTTCAGGTAGCCAACTGGCACAAAAAGTTGCAATAACCATTGCTCCTGAGAATACCATAAAAGGAGCATAATCACCAAACTTGTGCTACAAAAATTAAATTTTAGTTTTTAATCTCAGGGGTTTGGAAAAATATTAAATTTACTACCCCATTTACTTTTACTTTATTAGTGCCACATTTAGAAGTAATGCAAAGCCAACCAGTAAAGGACCTCATAATTTTAAACCATGATCAACTGATAAGGATAAATCGTGAGGCAACACCCACACACTCTTGATTTCCACTCCACCATAGAGGGCTGTGGTAGCCCAGTGGTCAAGGTATTGGATCGTGGTTGGCTGTCATAAGTTTGAGCCCAGTACCACAAAAGACCCGCTGTGTAGGGGAGCAATGCAAGTTAAATCTGTCGAGAGTTCAAACGTCCTCCCATTGGTGTAGTTACAAGAGGGGGTACCAGCTCAGGTGTCGTCCTCGTCACTTGACCATGGTTCAAAATTACAAGGTCCGTCGCCAAAAGCCCTCGTGTAGCTGAACAGGTCGACGTTAATATTCACTCACTCCACCCCACCATGAGGATTTAGAGCCCCAAAAGATTTAGCATGCATCAGCCTCACTACCTGATGGGCTTGAAATGGAACTAAGGCATGAACATTTGATTGAACTCAAACATTGCTGATCATGACCATTCCATCCTTTTTCCTGTGATCTCTCATTTATTTCTATTTTTCTCTGTATGGTTTTCCTCTCTCGGAAACTTTCAAAATAATCTAAGGTAGAAAATTAAAAAAGTTCAGATTTAAAAAGAAATAACCAAATAATTCTAAGGATTAAATAATTTTATTCTGTCTTATGAAACACATTATTTAGAATATTTCAAGAAAAACATGGGGTATGGTAGCCTAGTGATTATGGTCCTGAATTTGAGCCTTAGCACCTAATGAAGACCCGCTTTTTAAAGGGGCTGATGCACGTTCAATCTGTCGAGGCTAAAAGTCTTCTTTGGCGTGGTGTGATAATTTGGAGAGGAGGGTGCCAGCTGAGGTGTCATCATTGTCACTTGATCATGATTAAAAATTACAAGGGCGCTCACCAATAGCCCTCATGTTTCTCTACAGTTGTGGTGTTATAAACACTCATTATACCTTTTCGTATTTGCAGAATTTTAGCTGGGTCACAAATACATTGCTTTTTTTTAATTTAATAGAGTTTGGCAGATATGGCCCTTGTGCAGGAGGGGGGCAGTCAATTTTTGTTACCAACATAGAATCAATATTGTAATGTTTACTAGAGAGAGATGTGCCAAACTCTTCCCTTTTAAATAATTTTCCAGTGTATTCTAATCTGGTAATAGGTTCCAATATCCTAATGTTTTAGGAACATGCTTTCATTATTTTATTACATTTGAAGTTATTTAAGAATACGTACTTCTTCATAAGCTAAACAGCCTTTCGCAGACCAAGGCTGATTCTCATTAGCTTAAGGTCATTTTCAACATCGTGTAGGTCGTCGTCCTCTACATCTGGCCCCTTCGATTTTCGAAAAAGTTACTTTTTTGGTAGGAAAAGCATCGGCATATCTGTACAGATAGCCCAGCCACCTAATACGTGATGCTTTTATAGTTCTCACAATGTTAGTCCCGCCATATTTCCTGTAAATTTCATTGACTGCAAAGAATTCTCCACTCATTGTTCTATTGAATAGGCCCAAAGACTTGCCTTAAGATTTTTCTTTGAAAACGGATCAACTTTTCTTCCTCTGCTTTATCGAGGGTCCAACATTCACTTCCATACAGAGCAATAGGCCTGATTCAAGTTTGGTATATGCTCATCTTGGTGTTAATAGAAATAAACTTATACTAGAATTGGTTTCTAAGGCAATGAAAGAATATGTACTACTACTCTATTACTTTCGGAATACATTTCACATGCTTACATTTCTAGTGGTTATGGTCGTCTCGAAATTGTGGGCAGCGTGTCGCGGATTCGAGACCTAGTACCACTGAAGTCAGGTACCTGATTTAACGTGCCTGATGCATGTGAAATCTGTCGAGGCTCGAAGTCTTGTTGGCGTGGTTACGGTAATTAATAGCATGGACTTTCTTCATTCGATTTGAGAAAACATCTGCATAATCACCCTCAGACAACTTGTGGCTGCGTTTGCATATGGACTGTGCCTAGCATCTCATGAGAAAGGTTAAATACAGTAATATCCAGAACTTAGGCGATGGTGAGTGATCGCGTAAGTCGGGGTATAATTTCGCATAAAAATATATATAAATTATTTTTATTTGAGGCCGGAGACGAAAAACAAACAAACAATTCTTTTGAAAAAAATATTTAATAAAATTTTAGATAACACAAATACAGAATCACAAACCGAACTTATTTTGATGTAGAAGGTTTCATAAAAAAACAAAGCAGTCTAGCTGCTCAAAGATTTTTTTTTACCCTCGCAAAATTTCCTCGTAGCATGTTAATTTTTATATTCTTTATTTGGTTGGAAAAATACGCTGTTTATTGGAGTCTATATTTTCTAAAATTTGTAGCCCTTTTTTAATTAAACTGAGGCTTTCAGTCAAATTCCCAACCGGTTTTTCGATCTTCTGCTTGAAATGGATCTAAAGACTTAAGTTCTTCATTTTCTTGCTCATGCATTTCTATGAGCTCCTCCATTGTCAGCTCCAGTTTGTTGGAATCCAGCAGTTCTTAAACGTCATCACTATCTATTTCAAAATTTAATTGCTTGGCAAAATCGACAACTTCTTCAATTGCATTGCCAATTTCATCGGTCTGTGGCTCTAATTACGCTTGAATTTCAGATTTTTCCAAAAGATCAAACAAAAGACGAATCGACGACATTTAAAAATAGCGTAACTCCGAATTCGTGTAAGTTGAGGTATTACTGTATTCTAGAAGGCGACGTGTGTGGGGACAAAAATTTATCTGAGAATTCCTGTCTCCAGTTTAGTTATAATTAAATTGTAATTCTTTTCATGTCCAGAATTAAAAGGATGTAGAAGTGTGTGTAAAGTTTTAAATTTAAATAAATGTTAAAGAGTACATAAAGCAAAAAATAGATCAGGGGTTCGACAAACTTTCGAAAGAGAAGAACCAAATTATATCTGAAACAAAACAACTAAGGTAAGGTAACTGGAACATTCCAATTAAGGTATCGTACACACCCAGGAAAGAGAGGAAGGGGGGGGGGCGCTTTGTATTTTTTTACACTTGAATAAAGTTTTATATAAAATAACATTGCTCATTCCTTCAAAAACTACAGAGAATATCTATTTACAGTAGAACGTCCTTTATCAGAATCAATTGGGATCATTCGGATACGCGATTGTTCGGATAACCGAAAACGGAATGCGATCCATGCAGTATGTGATACTGGACACTATACAAATATTGAAAATCATCGCATGCGGGAAATGTGTATGAAAAGAAAAAGCAAAATGTCGCAATTTTACCTTGATTGTGGAAAATTATCTCTTATTTTTCGCTGTACGGGGCACCGCAGGGTTCCCTGCTCACCCCGACGCTTTTTAATATATACGTTAATGACATTCCAATCTCCAGACACACCACCACATGCCTCTATGCAGATGACACTGCGATTCTGGCACAGAGCGAGAACATAAATCAAATCACCCACTCCCTACACCGTCATTTGGCGGAGTTGGAAGACTGGTATGACAAATCGAAAATTTCACTGAATGCAACCAAGACCGAAGCAGTCTTCTTCTCCGCCAACAGAAAATTCAAGAAACCACCGATCGTACACATACAGAACCACCTGGTCCGGGTCAACTAAGTATCTAGGCGTCAAACTGGATGCCCACTTAAAATTTAACTTACATATCAACTACGTTAAAAATAACTTCCGGGCGATAGCGAGTAAATTCACCCCTTATTTTTCCCGGAAGTCGCCTTTGACATTAAGAAATAGAGTGCTTATCTATACCTCTATAATCAGACCAGTCGCCACATACGCTTGCCCAATCTGGAGTCATGCCGCTCCCTCAACTATCAAGACCTTAGAGCAATCACAGAACCGTAATCATAAGGAAAATAACAAATACCCGGTGGTTTATGAGGAACAGAAGTCTTAGACACGCTGTACGCCTCAAAACTCTCCGGGAAACCTTCCAAAAAATATCAAAAAGATTCTTCAATACCATAGATAATTCAGAAAACAGCTCCGTAAGAAAAATTGAAAAATACATCCCTGATCCCAACTTCAATAGACCCCGAAATATCCTATTAAACATGTAAAAACTAATAACTTAAAATACCTCCTAACTTCTAACCCCCCTAGAGACGGCTGACTCCTGATTGGACAACCAACTCACTCGCGAATAATTCAATGACCGGCCACTCTCACCCGGGAAGGCAAAAGAGAACCAAAAGGTTCCCTCCGCCGCCGACCCGAGAAATCAATCATTGTCACTGCGGCGAGACAATCGCTTCGGCGGGGCGCTCGCGCTGTGAACAAGAACTTATAAAAATAGCATAAACAACAGATCACACGCAAACAAAGTCGCTTCCTTTAAAAATTAAAGAACAAAAATAAACAAATCCCTCCATATATTAACAAAAATGGGCAAATTAACAACAAAGTCAACTCAAACTAATTTCTGATAAGAGATTATGATCTCGACAGAGATCAAGTGCTCTGTTTAAATGTTCAATACCTGTACAACTTCGTTTTTTCACTGGATTGGACATCACTCGGAGTGTTGTTCGTACCACTCCATAGCTGTCATTAACGCAGAAAATTCCTCAGCATTTGATGGACCCTGGCTACTTTCGTTGTTGTCCTCGTCTTCATCCGTTTCATCGTCGACAGGGTCGGATTCTTCTTGCACGGAAGTCACAATCTCGTCATTATTTAGCAATTGAAATCTACAGTCTTCTGCATCGCATGCCATCCGGGTTTCTACATCAACAAAAGAGCACGTATACACCCCTCACTTGGAAACAAACTGACCTAATATTCTGCGCAGATTTTTACTAAATCACACAACTAAAATTCCCCAAACAACCCTGACCTTGAGGTTTCCCGTCACTTTTGGCCTCAAACGAAGCAACTGTTGAGCATTGCACTGTTCGAAAACGTATCCGGAATTTGGTTCGGATATTTAGGGATCCGGATAATAAACGTTCGGATAAACGACGTTCTATTGTATGTGGCTCAATGCAAGAACAAACATTGTCAAAATGTAATGTTACAAATTTTTTTCCAAGCTTCACTTAAAAAAAATTTCTTTGTCAATAAAAGCTTTATTCAGGGATTTCATATTTACACTGATGATTAAATTTGACTTTAGTTCTTCTTGTGTATAAAAAAAAGCCATTTCCACACCCTTAAGCATGTCATAAAATAGGGAATGCCTTTTTGTCTCTTCTATAGGTAGTTGAGGTGTATTTTGTGCTCCCGAATTCATATGTATGCAAATAATTAAATCTTACTGAAAATCATTTTGATGTTTTCTTATGGCGGAATTTCTACCAATAAATAAGACCTTTGAAATTTTAGAACTAATTCTAATGTATTTTCACTGGTTCTCAATAAATTTTAAAGACTCACCCAAATCAGTATTACTTAAAATGCTAAATGAATGTTCCCCGTCCTGTTGTTTAAAAAGAATCAAAATTTAAATAAATAATCAATGATTTTTTTTTTCATTCTGTGTAGTAAGTTCCGAAATCAAAAGTTCGCTATATCTGCGATACTATTAAAATCAATTATTTTATAAAATAACACATTAGATTCAGAAAGTAAGTTTACTAAGGGAATGGAAGATTAAGTGAATATTGTTCATTCCTGGACATAATAAAAATAAATTTTAAGGCTTAGGAATTTTTAATAAATCGTAAAAAACTTACTAAATATACAGCATATGGCGCCAATATTCCACCAAACGCGCCCGCCGTGTTGCACAATCCTACTCCCACAGCTTTTAGGAACAAGGGAAATAATTCAGGTCCTTGGATATGCAACGTAATAAAGGCAGAGCTCGTACACCCTTTTACTACGAATGTCATTAATACGTGTATCAGTTTGTAAGCTGAAAAGAAAAGAAATTGCCCATTAATCAAGTCTTGCAACTGCAACGTACATAAACGGTATTTTCTTTTCAATAAAAAATTGGTCCGTTATGAATTGATCGATATCATTAATCAGTGGTTTGAGTTGATTACGATGTTTATTTATATCGTTTTTCACTTAATTTCAAATCATAAGACTATCTCCATCTGTAATTTTATATGTTTCCTTCTTAAAATTACATTTAAATTGAACAATTGTGAAAAAGTAAACTTATAAAGTAAAGAATTGTGAGGAATACGTGTAATTATTAAGCAGTTAAAATCTGTCTCTATGAAGTGACGTTGTTGCATAATTAATAGGTTTAAATATTTGTTTAATATGATTCATTTTTCAATAGCAAAAGTAAGCTCATATACTACTGAGATGATGTATTTGAATGCTTAAGGTCGCAACCTCACACCTTCGATTCTTGATTTCATAAAAGACTGGTATTACCAGGGTTGCTATGTGTGGAAGATTAGAACCCGCGACCTATGGGTTCGTAAGCACGTAACATACCTCTAGACAAAAGTGATCACTCCTGTCCGGAGGCTGTTACTGACTTACTTAGGTCCCGCCACAGTACTCCTCCACCAGTGAGTCGGTGGATAGGCCAACGAACGAGATATTTGTTGTTATGGCGAGCGTGGGAGTTGACTATTGCGTCAAGTGAGTCTGATGATTTTGCTGCGTCAAGTGAGTCTGACGACTTTTGCTTGCTGCGTCGAGTGGGTCTGACAACTTTGCTTTGCTGCGTCAAGTGAGTTTTGACGACTATGCTGCTTCAAGGGAGTCTGACGACTTTGCTTGCTCTTCTTGCACATCAGAAGGTTTGCGTTTTTCTTTTCAGCCAAGGTCACCAATGTGGAAGATTAGAACCCGCGACCTATGGGTTCGGAAACACGTAACATACCACTAGGCAAAAGCGATCACTCCTGTCCGGAGGCTGTTACTGGCTTACTTAGGTACTGCCACACTATGCTTCCACCTCATTAAAGCATAGGGCCTCACCTTTAAGGGGAGAGGGGCTTGTGTCGGACTCAATATGATCATGATCCGAATAATTTCGATCGTCAAATGTTATTTCCGGGCATATTATCTTAAAAACTGGGAATTTCGAACTCAGGGAATCGAAATAGTGGAAAGACTGTATTATGCAATGTTCTTCGTCCATCATAAACGATCATGTAGGCGACAGTAGGTCGAGACAATTTGTTCCTATAGTTGTGAGTCACGTACATTTACTCGTTACGGGTTACCGTTTGCGAGAGTATTTGACAACGTATGCTATCTACTGTCAAATTTAAAGGATCCCCGATGGGTCTACTTTTGCGTAAGGGCCCAGGACCTCAAGAAGTTTTAAAATGCTACCGTGCATAGTATGTGGAAATGAGTGTGTACAGTTGAAGTATGCTTTACTTATAAATTTCGGATTATATATTTCTAAGCTGATATATTAATGAATCTCCGAAGAAAATTATTAAATATGCAATTTTTTTAGTGTGTTTATTTTAAACTGATCTCGTAAAATATTTCATTTCTGCACTAATTCAATTTCAAAAATAACTTAAATTTTAACCAAATTTACTCATTTTTCTTCAAATTAAATAACGCTTCTATTATGAAATTATAAGACACCCGAAAAAATTAGCATTCACAATACACATCATTTCAGAATCATCGTAAAATGTATCATTTGGTATTTCGTGAAAGCATAATATTATAAGCGAAAATTTAAACTTGATCTGCATACCTATGAAATCAGAAACTTTTAGAACTTTAATTAAAGCTCATCAGCTGGCTGGAGCCTGCTGAAATGGTGGTCGTCCCAGATAACTGGATTGATAGTCATAAACTCTGATTGGAAGAGCCTTGGTTTAGTTGAGGTGGGGGGGGGATGCTTTTCTGCCATAACCACATTGTTCACTTGAGATTTCATTGAAAAAGGTTACTGTTTCCTTTCGTGTCTTTTAATTTTTCATACACATTCTATAAGTTAATGGGGAACAACATTCGTAAGCTACCCCTTTCCTCAATTATACTGCCATCTACCATCTATCCTTTTCGCAGTTGAATTCGTCAGTTTTTTTTACTCGGATGACTATTTTACCTTCTAATTTATTAGTTCGTTTGCTTCTGAAATTCTGTTCTGAATCAAGATGTCGCTTACCGTCCAGGGGAAAGGTTAGGAAGCAAGAAATGGCAGCGATAATGAATGCAGTCAGGAGAGTCCACCTCCTTCCGCTATTTACGATGCAGAACCACGTCCCGAAGTGAGCCGGTATTTCCACCAGAGAGGCCAGGAAGAAATTGACGAATTTGTTCCCTTCGAGGAACCTCGTGTTCATCTGAAGGCCGGCGTAGGGTATTGTGTTTAGCATCCTGGAAATTAGAGAAAGACTCACTTCATTGATTTAAAAACTATATTATATATATGTGGGAATCTAACCGAAATAGTTCCCAAAAAGTTAGATTCTTCAGATAGCGGGGTGTCTAGGGGTTTTTTACGGTCTATGGGTTAACTTTGAATAAATAGACAACATAATTTATATAAAGAAAGAAACTTGTTGCAAACTAAATAATTTATTATGAGTTATAGGAGTGTATTTACAGGGGGAATATTTACAGAATAGAAATTAGAACGTGCATATTTTAAAAAAATAGGAAAGTCAGATAATTCCTTCTTGGGGAGGACGTTAGAGATTAAATAAAACTCATTATGCATCGTAACTTACCGCCTATTGTTGGCGAACGGGCGCGAAAGCGCTGCTTCGTTGTCGAGTGTTAGTGGGCCTCTGCCGAAAAAGAGGTTCATGTCAGCGTTTTAATAAGCACGCTAAGATGGCGTTGATGTGGAATGCTGTTTTGACTAAAATTGCCGCCATCAGCAATGGGATATGATCTAACATTTTACAAAGAAAGTTCCATGGGTTAATCTACATATATATATAAATCCGTTATCAAAATTAAGAAAAAATGTTTAATGAGCTCAATTTATGACGGCCCCGTGATAAAAAAAAAACAGGTGCTCTCCATTGAATTCAAAACAGCTATCAAACTAATTGTACTTGTTGTTTTATTTGTAAAACTTGGGTGAAAAATTTCAAATATTATAATTGGGTAAAAATATGTTCAAATGTTATAAATAATAAATTTCTTCAAAAGATTTTAAAATTTAAAAAAAAATCTTTTTTGTATGTATGTACTTTTAAATAAAATGCATTTTGTCTACCTATTTGCACTATTGTTTTTGACTAGTTTATATTTTTAAAGAGAAACTTTCTGGGAGGATCAAAAGTTGGCAACAACGAAGCGTATGAACTGATTAGCGGAAAACGGAATTTAGAATTATCGAGTACCAGCGCAAAGCGCTCGTACTCTGTGTGAGAAGAAAAGGTCAACCATGAATAAAAATGCAAAAAAAGATCAACAACCCCACTGCAGGCGGGGTGGGGGATGGATGGAGGAAAGCAAAGCCACGGCAACCCTCCAAGACGGACGCCGAGTGAGCGAAGGGAGGAAGAAGTCAGGAAGGGAAACGATCGCCAAAGAGACCATCAATCATGTGCAGGAGAGCAGTAACAGTTGACACCGACTCTGATTCGAATGCAGTAGAGCGTTTGATGTTGAAAATTGTATAAAATTAATATTTTAATGTAGTATTAAGGAGGTTTAAGGGGCAAATTCTAATTTGTGGTGGCTTATGCATAATTCAACTTAGGATGTGGATACGTAAACAATGTTTGTGCTTTGATAATTGGGTTTTTGTGGTTTTCAATAGATCTAGCTAACTTTGTGATGAAACTTGATATCGGCTCCATGTGTTAATCGTTGAGTATCACATCATTCCAAGGCGTGTTTGTCATGATGCGAAGTATTTTATTTTGAACTACTTGTATTTTTTTTCATGTGGGTGGTGGCTGCGGCCTCCCCCAGACAGGGGTGGCATAAGTTATCACTGGGTGCAAAATTTGCTTGTAAAGTATAACTTTATTTTCTAAGGATGGAGGAGACTTTCTCCCGACAAGGGAGATAGCTAAGTGAATTCTATTCCAGAGTTTTTCTGAGAGATAGTCGATGCGTTTTTTGAAAGTTAGGCGGCTATCTATGTATAAGCCCAGGACCACCCACCGAGACCCTCTGTATGTTGTCATCAAAATGCATGAGTTGGAAAGGGGGGGGGGTCGGTGACAACTCATTTCCTAAAAATTATTGCCTGAGGTTTATCAACGTTAATCGCAATTCTCCAAAACTGATTAGCTGGAAATGCACGATTGCTTTAGGTGTGTGATATAATTTCATGATGAATTAACGTAAGCAAAGCTAGCACGAAATTAATGTCGAGAGCATAGTAATAAAGCAGTTCGTTAAAACATTTTTATTCTTTCAATAATTCAAGTGAAACTTCTCGCACTGAAGTAAATAAAAACATTTATGTTAAAAAATATAATCATCAAAATAATATTACAAACTTTGTTTAACTGATTCGAACCATCTTAAAAATACTGAGCAACAAACAGTTGCACATCTCATATGCCCCAATCGAAGAGCAAAATCACCTCGTCCGAAACGATCTTTTTCACCAACCTCTGTTCCTTAAATACTTCACGAGCAAGTTAGTTAAATTTACATTGTAGCCGTTGCAACTACAAATCTCGAAACTCGCACAAAGTTGGTTCGAATCAGTTTATTACTTGAGATCATGCGCGTGGTTGGAAAAATAATGACATAAAATTCGGATCCTAAAATAATTTTTTTTCAAATGTCTACAGTGTGACTATGACATCACACGAGTTTTTGAAATGATTGGCTAAAAATACGTGGTTATCATTATCATGTGACTATGACGTCACAGGAATTGAGCCCATTGAAACTTGTAATGACAGCGGAAACAAAGTGAGAAAAAATTGCTTAAAATGGGCCGATTTCGTGATGTATTTGAAAATTTCATTTGAGTAAGACTACTTAAGAAAGCATTAAGCACCCAGGATAACCGTCTGTACTTTACTTCAGAAAATAAACAACGAATCGTTCAAGCAGCACCAAATAACATGCTTTCAGCGAACCAAATAAGGAAACAATGTGATTAAAAAGTTTCCTGAGAAACTGTCTAATGTTTTTTAGGGTCCACCTTTTACAATGTTACAGGAAGATTATTAGTGGTATCACGAGAATGCCAGACTTGAGTTTGCCCGAAAAAACAGGCGAACAGACTTGAGTAAAATAAGTCTTTTTTCCCCTTGCCATCATTTGCCGTATTTTTTTCATATACCTCTGTTTGCAGAATTGAGTTTAGTGATGAAAAATATTATCATAAATGAATGTAAGGAGGGAGGGGAGGGAATCAAGAAGGATTTAATTCATGTTAGCATGATTTTAGAAAGGGAAAAAAGTATTTTTCTTAAAGAAATTTCTGATGGGAAATACATTTTAGCATTTGTTTTGGGTAAAATGAATGTAAACAGAAACTTTTATCTTATTTACAAACACTACATCGGAATCGCCATACTTTTCAACAAGACGATGCTGCTATTTATTAAAGTGGACACCGAGCCTTGGTCAGCTACAAATAAGTTGATTCACTCGACTGACCAGCCTTTTCTTAAGACCTCAATCCTATGGAGAACGTTTGAGAAGTCCTATATCGGCGAATATATGCAAACGACTTGAAGTTCTCTGTTGTAGTACTAAAGGAGGCTATTGTACATGCAGGGTGGCAGCGGTAGCCTAGTGGTCAACGAATCGGATCACGGCAGGTGTTCGAGCATGCGCAGTGGGCGCCGCCTGGCGGAGATTAAGTGTATTAAAAAAACGAGAGTTGAGTTTTTCAGTGTGTGTGGGGGAGACCAGACGAGCGAGAACGTGGAATTACGGTGCCCATAGAAGTGTTCCGACATACGCCCCGAGCAACAGAGAGAGAAAATAAAAACTGTTTTGTCAACAACCTCGTCTGGTTTACTGAGAGCAACACATAGGGACCACTCCCCAACAGCAGGCATGTCATGAGTTCAGGCCCAGTATCACTAAAGACCCGCCGCGTAGGGGAGCGATGCACGTTAAATCTGTCGAGAGCTCAAACGTCTTCTCATTGGTGTAGTGTGGTAGTTAGGAGAGGGGGTGCCAGGTCAGGGGTCGTCCTCGTCACTTGACCATGGTTCAAAATCACGAGGTCCGTCTCTCACTCACTGTGCATGCAGGAAACAATTTAAATTAAATCTACTCTGGAAAATCCTTCTAAAAGGTATGAAAAATAGAATGTCGGCTCCTGTGGCTTAGAGGTAGCGTTCCCGCTTCGCAATCCTAAGGTTGTGGGCTCGACCCCGGTTGGAATCGATAGATTTTCTGGATGTGAAAATCGTAGACATGCATGTCATATAATTATGTGGCATGTTAAAGTGATCCCTTAAGTATCAATTTGGCTCTTGTACTCTCGGCAAAATTAAATAACGGCAATATTTAGCATCCGACGAGAATTTGAACTAACTTAATTCAAACGTCCAAATTTGGCAGCGAGAGCCGCTACTAGATGGCGCCTCCGACGAAATGACTTCCAATCTTGGGGACTTGCCGTGTCTGCAAAGGCTTAGTTGCTAATATGCAGCCGATTGGGGGAAAATATGTAAAGTAGAATTTTTAGTCTCATCCTTAACAATGCTGATCCGTTAATTTTTTAACCCTTTATTTACCGACGATACTTATAAGTACCTCTCACTTTAAAATTACATAGAAAAACCATATTTACGAATTCTTTGATGATACTTAGAAGGAATGTTCTTTTAAATCCACACTTCTAAGATATATGGCAGCACAGGTTCTATGATGAGTATTTTGGCGGGGAAAGCGGATATAATTTTATAGCAGAAGTTACGTTTTCAGCTGACATTTTGGTCGGATTGTGAAGATTGTCATATTTTTGTTCCAAAAAAATAGTTAGTGTCGAAAGGTAAGTGTCTTTTTTTGTATGTTAATTAAGACCTTAGAAAACGATTTGACTATTTATTTTAAGTAAACTGTATATGTAATTAATTTTACAGCTGAATATTTTTAATTTATTAATTAGCTCTAACGGATTAAATTTCCCAAAGTTGAGTATTTTTTTATGTTTATATTTTAATTTTCAATGTAGTGATTTAAAAAAAAAACATTGCATGAAAAAAACCTGCAGTAAATCATAATGCATAGATAAAGAGTTAATCGTGGGGAACCGAACAACACTTTGTTAGCTTATATATCAATACAATTTGCTTTATTGTTGTGATTTTTGCATTGCTTTCACTTTTATATTTGTTCAGAACCGACACAAATATTCAATGCATGTAACAAAAGGGTGTCTGACCAATTAGTAAAGGGAAACTAGGTAGACTTATACAGAGTAGGTGGAGTAGGATATGAATCAAAACTTTATGGTAATGGAAAGGTACATATCAGAAATAACATCGTACTATAAATATATATTTTTCTAGAATAATGATTTCTCGAATCAAAAGACGAGACCTTAAATCAAATTTTCTTATTGACTGTTGGAGTAACGAATATTTTAAAAGAAGAAAAGGTATGTCGCTGATATATGATACTTGTTTTAATTTTTTTGATAAATAACTAAATTTTACCCTCCTTTATATATAAATATGTTTTGAAATGTAGGCTGTTATTATAATTAATTATCAATGAGTGTTTATATCCATATTTCTATTTTTTTAACTCTACTTTGAGGATGTGTTTCTATGAAGATATCATAAATTGGAATGGTTGAATGTTTCTTGGAGTGCCTGCTTCCCGCAGGGAAGCTTAAACTCCTATCCTGGGAGAACTTTTGAGGAGACTTTGGTTCGGCTTAACATTAGCCCTTTGCTGCATTTGTGGTCATGAAGATTAAAAAAGTTTAAGAATTAAAGAGATAATTTAAATACTTGAGAAATTACTTTGAGTGAAAATAAATATATTAATTGAATAGAATATGTCTGTGTATGTGTGTATTTAGTGATAACGGTCTGAGATTAATGAAGAAAACTGAGGGTGTTGGGTCAGTGCGCGTTGACCAATCGGGGAGCAGCCTTTCCCTCCCTCTAAGAGGGGTGTGTGTCTTTGATGTTGAGATTCTGATCACCTAGGTGGTGTCAGAGAAAATGTTTCTATTGGTCGTTCTGCTCCTCTCCCATTGGAAGAGAGCGAGTTCGGTAGAGAAATTGAGTGTGAAGAATTTTGCTGTGGAGTGATGTAGAATGTGATTTAAATATATGAATTAAAAGAGAATATTACGTGGGCGATTAAAAAGTGGATTTGGATTATATTTTTCAATTCTGGATATTGCTCTATTGTCGTGTCAATCAATTTTATCAAAGAGTTTAATTTCTATTTTCTTGAAAACTTGTTTGAGTGTTTTTAGGTCAAGTGCGGATCTGATATCTTCATTTCTCATTTACCAGTCAGCATTTGTTATAATTCTGATAATTTTGTTTTGAGATATTTCTAATAATTTGTGTGTGATATTTGAATAGGCATGTTCCCAGATTGGGCAAGCGTACGTTAAAACAGGTCTAAGGATCATTTTATAAATAAGCAATTTATTGTTAATCGATAAACAGGATTTCCGGTAAATTAAGGTGACAACTTTAGCCATGGAAATATTGAAGTTTCTGCGAATATGTATGATGTGTTGATTGAAAGTGAGTCGTTTATCAAGGATTACTCCAAGGTATTTCGTGTTGCGAGACCAGGGAATGTGTGTGTTGGGTAAGTACAAGTCTGGAGGTTGCTTTTTTATGTGGTGAGAGAAGAAAACGGCCTCTGTTTTAGATACGTTCAACGCTATCTTCCACGCAGAGAACCATTTTCAAGTTTGGCGATGTGTTTGTGTAAAAAGTGAGATATGAGTGGGAGTTCTTTACTTTGTGCTAATATGGCGGTGTCGTCTGCGTAGAGGCAAACTGTGGTTTGGCTGGTTCTAGGAATGTCGTGAATGTAGATATTGAAGAGGGCAGGAGATAAAAGACTCCCCTGTGGTACCCCACTTTCAATAAATCTGTTAGTAGAATGGTTATTATTTACTCTAACGGAGAAAGTTCTATTAGAGAGATAAGAAGAGATTAGTTTAATTAAGTGAGGGGGTGTGTTGATTTTAATAAGTTTATAGAATAGGCCAGTATGCCATACTGTATCAAATGCTTTTTGTATGCCCAGGAAAACAGCGCCGGTTGATTTCCGTGATCTTTAAATCCTGTCTTTATATACTCCACCACCCGCAGAAGCTGGTGCATAAATTGGAAAAAGGGAGGAACGTTCAGGGGATTCGCTTAAAAAAAAGACATGACTGGGGATCAGTAATAAACCATGATATTTATTTTTTGTATACGTATGAACTAATTCCAATTATATGAATGTAATACTTAATTCAAATTAAAACTCATTCAAATTAATGCTTTAATTTGGATAAATTTGATTTGAATCGGTGATAGGCACAACAGATATACATTTGTTGCAATGTTACTCGTATTTAGGAACAGTCCAGAAACTTCTATAATGAACACAATTGCATTTAAAATGCAATAAAAAAACTGCTTTTGGCAATTCTCAAATTAACCGTTATATTTTCTTAAAATGTCCTTTGATAGATTAATTATATATTTTTTATTTAAAATATACATACATCAAATCCTTCCGTAGTGCAATAAATTATATTTATTTGAATAAAATCGTTTGACAATTTATAACAGTTTCTGCAACTGTGCAATTTGTAAAAAAATGTCGAATTGTAGTTTGAGAATTTTCTGTTCTGACTTGGAGTTTTTCTCTTTCATTTTCTGATTCAACATCTTGTTTTATTATGATGTAGTCACCAGTAAAAGCTTTTAAAATTGCTGATATATATTTTCTACTTTTGGATAGTCTTTTTATTCTTACCAAATCTTCGAAAATATAAACCAGTTTCGACTTTCCTTCATATATGTATACACTGATAACACTAGGCAACAAAAAACAACTTTTTGTCTGTTTCCTAGTTTTAAATAGCCTATTCTTACTAATTTTGGGTTGAAAAGAAACAAATATGTAAATGAAATTTATTTATTAGCTCTTGTTTTTAAGGTATACCACAGCCCATCCATCAATTTATTGGTAAATTTGAAGAACAAAACATTACTAACTAATACCTACAGTACAATAAGTCATGTTTCTAGAAACCATGTTCATAATCAAAAACCAGTAGTATTTTTTAGTTTATTTCCTGTGAACATTTCCTTTTGAATTGCCTCTTGTATATCGAAGCCCGAGTATTCCGAGTTATCCTTGTCCAGCAGTAGTTTGCGAGCATTGATTCATCCCGACGACCCTGATATATACGTTCCATTGGTGTGATATCTTGATGAAACCTTTCACTGTGTTCACATCGCTTACAGTTCCACAGAATTTAGGGAAAAAATCAGGATGGGAATGTAAAAAATGGATCTTTAGAGACATATGCATCATGGGTCATGAAATTTTGTAGGAGTTCTTTCACCAACTGTTGATAGTTCTCATCCTTTTTGCTGTCTAAAAATACTTATACCACACTTATGTTTGAGACCTAAATATAGTTGAATTGATTTACCTTAAGTTGTAAGACTAAAAACAGCGAATATCACTGGAATCGTGCACTATTGCGTGTTCTTTGTTCTACTGATGCTCTAAGTTAGACTCAAAACACACCTGAAGAAAGGTGGCGTGGTTACACGCCTTTCGTTGAAATAAAAATCGTTCCTGAGTCAAGAGCTTCCATCTACCCGCTCAAATGAACATCAAAACTATTATACACAGAATGAAAAGACGAGTAAAAATACAGCTATATATGAATAGCGAGTTCTGATTCTTGAAAACAAGAGCTAAACTGAAGTTTTTATGATGATTTTCGTGTTTAGCAGACCAAAATATTTCATAATAAACTATTTTTGAGCCCGAAACAATTTTGATGTTGCCTAGTGTAATTTAGCATTGTATTTGAACGTTTGTTGAACACTATGAATGGTAATTTTTATTTTATTGAATTTGATTCTTACCAGCACATCGCTATGCACATGAATCTTCTTCTGAGCCTTGGATATTTGAAGAAATCTCGTGCAGAACATTTCTTTTGATCCGCTACATTTCTTTGATATTCATGCCCAAAATTCTGTGGGGATAGACTATTAATAGTAGAGTGAAATATACAGTGAGATATACACTCATATCCAAAATTAAGGTCACAAACATAAAATCTGTGAAAACTGATCAACTATTTACTGTGTTGCCACGAAATTTTGCACAGAGACATATTGCAATGTTAGAAAGAATATAGCAACATAACAAAATGGAAAGGATTCTAATTGTGAATTAAGATGCAAATCATATCAAAAAGTTCAAAATCATGAATCAGAAGTAAAACATTTACCTTGGGAAAAGTCTGTTCTAATACAGAGATCCACTGTGAACTGCTACACAAGCCTCATAACAAGCTGCCATGCTATTTATGAGGATGTCAATAAGTATTTGTGGCAACAAAGACCATATTTCCAAAAGGGGAACTTTTAATTCCTGGGAAATCCTCGGAGGGTAGCTACGCTGAGAAATGGCTTTTCTTAGATCATCCCAAACATATTAAATATAATTGTGATCCAAAGACCTCGAGGATCAATCCATACGTCGAATATCCCCTCCTTCATGGAATTCATTAAAAATGTGAGTTCGGTGTGGCCGGGCATTATCGTTCATAAAAATGTAGTCCAGGCCCATAGCACCCAGAAAAAATTCACATAGGCTTCCAGGATCTTTTCCCTATAGCGCTGTGAGTTGACAGTACCCGCATCGAAAAAATACAGTAGTGTACAATTGCCCAACGTTATACCACTCACAGAAGGTTTCCTTTGCCACCAAATATGTCGATTTTTGTTTCGTAAAAGGGATGAAAGCAAGCTCTATTTTCTCTCCATGTGAAGGCTAGACGAGAATCACTTTGTCTGGTACATTTCGATCATCACTGAAAAGAACATGCCCCCATTCTAGTGATGCCCATAACTGATGTTTTCAGCTCCACAATATCCGATTTTTTCTGCTGGGTGTAGTCAAAGGGACATACACGACTGGATGCCGAGCGCAATGGCCAATCTCTGCTAGACGCCTATAGACTGTTTGCCTGGAAATTTTTCGGACACAGTAGATAGATCACGAGCTAGCTAAAGAATCATTGTTGACCTATGTTGTCGTGTGCTTGATGCCAAAAAGTGATCATGTGTGGTTGTCATTGCTGTGTAGTGGCCTTGGTTGACCTTCCCGGTGAAAGTACCACTTTTTTGGAATTGATTCCACAGCCAGGAGACCACTTTTTTTCGGTGCCACTTGTAACCATTAATAACTCTGCTTGAGACTGGTCCGCTTCAAGCCTGTCAATGACTCTACATTTCAAGGAATAATCTAAACAATTAGAATAACTTATTCACACTGCGAAGAGGCTGACGAATTAGGTTTAATGCAATATTCACAAATCTGCATGTAAAAATACCAGATGTTTCAACAGTCTCAATCCAGTAGTTCTACAAAAACTAACGTTAAACAACTTCTTTTCCTAAGCCGATGGTTGACATTGTAGACCCGTTATACAAAATATATAAAATAAAATAAAATAAGCGCTGAATTTTACTGGTAGCAATTTAGAATTATGTCGGAAATCATGTTTGTGACCTTAATTTTGGACCTAAGTGAAATTAAAAATTTCCAAATGCTGGATATTTATTTATTATAAGCCTAACTTCTCAGCTTCCAAAAAAGATCAATTTAAATTTATTTAAAATATAAAGCTTGATTAGAAAGTCCTTTTTATTTTATTCGTATGATGGACGTACAAATACTTTGTTAGTTCTTTTGCTATAGCGATTTAATTATATACACAGACAAAAAGTATTGCACTTGCTATAAAAACACTTAGTAATGGTAAAAAAAAATATTAGGTTTTCATGCCATAATTAAAAAAATTAAAATCTTGTTAAAAATTATGATTTTTAATTGCAAATAAATTTACTGACCCGTACTCGCTCCAGTAGTCTATAATCTTGATGAGCTGTTTTGCCATTTAGTTTACTCATTTTTTTCAAAATATCATTGGCTTTTCTGTATTGACCTTGAGTTACCAACCACATCGGAGATTCGGGAATAACACTGGATTTGTAACAAATTATGAAGAAGCTCCAAAAATTTCACAGGAAACAAATAATTAATATCATTGAAAATAACTAACTGTAACACTAAATTACACTGCTCGCCACAGAAAAGGTAACAACATGGAGATTTGATTGCATAACTATGCAAATTACGAAGAATTTTCTGCTGAACGAATTATATCCATGATCTGAAA
This sequence comes from Trichonephila clavata, assembly GCA_019973975.1. Taxonomy (NCBI): domain Eukaryota; kingdom Metazoa; phylum Arthropoda; class Arachnida; order Araneae; family Nephilidae; genus Trichonephila; species Trichonephila clavata. Next base: position 135,621 of record BMAO01016889.1, on the reverse strand, counting down.
TATAAATTTGTCAAGGAATTAGTTAGAGAGATAAAAAAAAGACCGAGAAAAGCCAGAAGAATCAATAATTTTCACTCTGTGTCATTGAGGAAAATCCTTTTTCAAGTTACTTTTTATCTCAGAAGATGCGTGTTGGTGAAAGGATACTGGCTGATGACAATGTAGTTAATTTCGACAATCGGATGTGTTCACGAAGTGTTTCGTTTTAGGCCTATGAAGGTTTTTTTTTATCCGTAGTATTACAAACGAAACAGGCCTTTACTCTTCTACTTTTTAAAGGATCTGAAAAAGGTAATTTAAGGAAGGAAATGTGCTAATACTACTGATGAATCTAGATGGATTTCATAACACTTGGATCGAAGCATCCAAAAGCATACGGTAGCCGCCCCAAAATCTAGTCAATATTTTACAAAATCATAGAATAGATATCAATAGAAAGCAGAACATTTCAATATCAGCAAAAAAAAAAAAAATTATTCGAATATTGGTTGCACATGAAATGCAATCGTGGCATTCTTTAAAGATATTGCCATTGACGCCTAAGCATTGACGCAATTGATTGTATTGGAGCCAGTCAAGATTCGCTTAAAGGGCTGAATGACTCAATATCACCAAGTAAGAATGGGTAAAAGCTGCGTAGATAGGTTTAATCCTATTTCGACCGTTAGATGCCCTACTGTTCGATACTACAGTATCATGGTTAGGGTGCAATCAAGGTAGATAACCGGTCTCCTCTGAGTAATAAAAGAAGCACAATGATGGCGTAATGTTAATGAGTAAAGTGCTGAATCCGGTTGCATTTTCCTACATTGATGCAGTTGCAAAAGACTGCTTTCAACCAAGACAATTCCCGACTACATATCAGTAGACAAGCATTTCACAGTAGCCATGTACTTCCTTAAGCGGAAATGTCTCTAGATTTATTACCCACCTAGCATTCGCGGCATGTGATTTGCCTTCGTTTGCTCTTAATCTGCCTCAATTTCAATCAATGGGTGATTGAGTGTTTTATTAATGTCGCACTATAAGGCAACACGCGGACTACTGGCGATGGACCTCGTAATTTTGAACCATGGTCAAGTGACGTAGACGACATCTAAGTTAGCATCTCCCTCTCCAAACTACTACACCATGCAAAAGGGAGGACATTTGAGTCACGACCGAATAATGTGCATCAAGCACCTCTACACGGTGGGTTTTCAGCTTCACTAGGGCTCGAACTCATGGCACACCGCTCTTGAGCCGGTCAGGACCACTAGACTATCGAGGCCACGTTTCAGTTGTTGCACAAAATGTGGATACAGTTGAAATTATATGGTAATTCATCTCTCGACACCATTTCCACACTTATTTCATCTATGCGTCGAAGGGCTGTTACTTGTATTGCCTTCGGAAGTGCTTCTACTTCGTACTGGCTACCTTGTACATTCGATCCCGATAAAATACTATTTGTTTGAGATTCAAATCTTATTTTTGTATACATTCTCTGTCTGTCAATTTTCATCTAGCACTTTACTCATTTTTCTATGGTCTTGCATTTCTCCAGTCAAGCAATGTGTTTTCAGAAAGTTTTTATTATAACGGTAGGTACACAAGCGCTTAAAATTAAGTATATATATATAGTTAACTAGCTGTTACCCGCCCGCTTCACTGGGTATTTCATGATGTTTTATAAATTTTTACTGCTTATATATATATATATATACATATAAATTATTGATATCTAAGTCCTAGCATTAAGAATTCGATTGTATTGAAAAATATATTTAGACCTGTAGCTGTCACCTCTTGATAAATAAAAAGGGCAGAACTCATATAATTTGTATTTTTTAAAAATCTCTAAAATTGAAGTATAGAATGATGTTTGCTCTTTCGTAACCCAAAAACCAAGTGGATTCCCGCAAAACCAATTTTCGCGGTGGAACTTTACTCCGTAAATTGAACATGATAGCCAAATTTCAAGTCTAAATCTAACAGAAAAAAACAAAAGTTTTACTATCAATATCCCCGTAATCACCAAATTTCATTATTATAGTCCTTGTAGCTCGAAAAAAGGATTTTTTTGTGTCAATACGTCCCAGTAACCCCTGCACCCCTCCACAGAACTTGATTTACTTAAAATACATTCTTAGTGCATCCCTATTCAACAAAAGAAACATGCTTAAAAAATTTCAAGTATATGGGTCTAACAATTAAAAACAGGAATATTTTTCTGTAACTCCTCTTGACCCCTCGCAACCATCCTTAGGGGTCAATTTTCGTTTTACTCTTTGTTAGAGGAATTATATTCCATGAAAGGAACATGCCTACCAATTTTCAAGCAGGATGATCAAATAGTTTAAAAATGGAAATATTTATCGATTACGCTTCTTAATCTCCCGAAATTAAACTTAGTAGTTGATATTCGCAAAACCCATTTTGTAGCGGTTCTCTACGAAAGGAATCTGCTTATCAAATTTCAAGACTGTACGTCTAATAGTTTAAAAATGGGGATAATTATCTATAACGCCACTTGAGCCCCCGCAACGCCACTTCGGTGTCTGTTTTCACAAAACCCATTTTGTAGGGGAATTGCACTCTATGAAAGGAATCTGCTTAGCAAAATTTGTGCGTCCAATAAATTAAAAATGCAAAAAAAAAAATTATCAATAACGCCCCTTGAACCCCCGCAACGCCACCTAGGGGTCTATTTTCACAAAACACATTTTGTAGTGTATCTCTATCCTATGAGAGGAATCTGCTCACCAAATTTCAAGACTGTGCGTCTAATAATTTAAAAATAGAAATAATTACTTATATCTGCCCTTAACCCCCCGCAACACCCCTTGGGGGTCAATTTTCCCCAAACCCGTTTTGTAACGGATATGTACTCCATGAAAGAAACATTCATACCAATTTTCAAACAGGTAGGTCAAGTAGTTTAAAAACGAAAATATTTATCTATTACGCCACTTAATCCCCCGCAACGCCACTTAGAGGTCTGTTTTCCCAAAACCTTCTTATAGCTGATCTCTACTCTATGAAAGAAATCTATTTATCAAATATAAAGACTGTGTGTCTAATAGTTTAAAAATGGAAATAATTTTCTGTAACGCCCCTTAAGTCCCGCAACGCCACTTGGGGGCAATTTTCACGAAACCCATTTTGTAGCGTATCTCTACCCTATGAGAGGAATCTGCTTACTAAGTTTCAAGACTGTACGTCCAATAGTTAAAAAAATCGGAATTTATAACGCCCCTTAAACCCTCCGCCCCCGCAACACCCCTTGTGGGTCAATTTTCCCAAAACCCATTTTGTAGCGGATATTTACTCCAGGAAAGAAACTTACCTACCAATTTTCAAGCAGGTAGGCGAAGTAGTTTAAAAAACGGATATATTTATCTATTACGCCCCTTTATCCACCGCAACGCCACTTAGAAGTCTGTTTTCACAAAACCCGTTTTGTAACTGATCATTATTCCACAAATGGAATCTATTTATCAATTTAAAGACAGTGCGTCAAATAGTTTAAAAATGAAAATATTTATCTATAACGCCCCCTAAGCCCATGAAACGCCACTTGGAGGACGATTTTCACCAAACTCATTTTGTAGCGGATCTCTACTGTATGAAAGGAATCTGCTAACCCAATTTCAAAATTGTACATTGAGTAGTTTAAACATGGAAACAATTATTTATAACGCCCCTTAACCCCCGTAACGCCCCTTGCGTTTCGTAATTCGGAAAATCCGTTCTTAGCTGATGTCTTCTCTATGAAAGGAACATGTCTACCAAATTTCAAGTATGTAGGTTGAATAGTTCCAGAGATATCGTGATTAGTCAGTCAGTCAGTCAGTGAGTGAGTCGCTTTTCTCCTTTATATATATAGTTAATTAACTTCTAAGAATAATTTTTTTAGTACGGATGCCATTTTTTTTCTCCTTTTTTGCAAGATGGATTACCATTATAAACCAATATGTTATATTTCGTAAAATGTTGCTTTAAAATTTGTAAATTATGGGGGTTTAAAAATTTCCAGTAATGTTAAATGAATGTCTCAACCCTTATACGAATATAAGGAAATTTTCCTCATAAAGTTTCTCTTTGTTCATCCTAATTGACAGTTCCCATATCCAAAGATATAATAGTAATAAATATAAATTTTTTAATAATATAGTAAGCGAAAATATATTTAATTGTAACTTATTTAAGGTTCTGATAGTTTGGATTTCTCATGGTCATAACATTCACAAATCTAAAATTTCACCAAATTACCTTCTATAGATAAACAAATATTAAAGTCAAATTCCGAATTTCAAATCAGAAAGGCGATATACTCGTTAATATTTCTTAGCTAATGTTTCATTTATCACGCAGTGTCCGAAAAAAGACAATTTGCTTTACTTTTAAGTTTATAGAAAACATGAACTGAAAATATATATTTTTATAGAGTATAATACAAGGGGTGGGGTGTGGAAACTTCCTTTTTTGAAAATGCAATAAAACACACTACATTTTTCCTTCGACTTTATTGTTATTTTACTACATTACCACACAACATTGAAACTTTGAATTTACACAGTTTTAAACACAATGCCTGTTAAATGTTACCCTCCATTATCAATACACTCATGCAGTCGATTTCGAAAAATTTGAGTCACCTTTTCAAGCATAACGACCGGGGATATTGTCAGATGTGGTTCCTTAGGTCTTCAAGGGTCTTGGAGCGATCTTTGTAAACCAGGGACTTGAGATAAGGCCACAGGAAGTAATTAGGAGGCGATAAATCAGGTGAGCAAGCAGGCCAGTTTACGTCCCTTCACAGGGAGATCAGTCATTTGGGGAAAGCTACTCTTAAAACACCCATGGAAACCCTGGAGGTGGGGGCTGTGGCCTCATCTTGTAAGCACACGTTGTCGAATCTCTTTCTTGGGGAGCGGGTAAGAATTGTTGGATCATTGTCTTATATCAGTCTGAATTAACACATGAACTCGTTCCACATTTTCAGGTGTTCTAACGATCTTCGGAAGTCCTTTCCTTTTTAGGAGATATTCCCCGTTCGTTCTGAAGGCATCATTCCACATTAAAACACATTTCCTATCAAGAATCTTCTTAGAAGAATATTGGAGTGACGATGAACGGCACGTTGCACTTCAATCACCAACCGACCGTTAGAGCAATATGCCACCACGGCAAAAAAGCACGCTGCTGCCTCGACTACAACATGTTTGAGACTGAGACGGGTGGAAACACAAATATCCCATTCCGACCCTTCCACCAAACCTCTAACCACGCCCCCCCCCCTTCGAACATCACTGGAACATGTTCTAAAAAGGAAGTTTCCGTGCCCCACCCTGTCTAATTAAAATATATTTGAAGTAAAAATTATTGATTGGAAAAGAATTGAAAAATGGTTACTCTCATTACTGTTTTTGAAATCATTAATTTGATTCAAATGATTTAGAATATATGTGTGTGCTTCCTAAATGAAAAGTGGATATGTGCAATTGTGTCAGAATGATTGCAGCTATAACAGCTGCACCAAACATGGGTATAAAGAGAAATGTTGTTGTTGTTGCTTATGCCACCTGACCGACAGTAACATCAGATCAAGGTCCACGAAATTCATCGCGGCTAAGGGCTAGAATTTTACGCCTGTCGCTAGCCTAAGCTTTGAGCCCCGTGAAGGTGACAGTACGATTTTGCTCGGAACAACACGATAGATGGCTACACCAATCGGACCCACTGATTTAACGAGCACGTACTCCGTTTGTACTCGGCGAATATTTGGTGACGTTGGGTATCGAACCCAGGCCTTCCGTTCTGGCGTCCGATGATCTAACCACTAGGCTACCCACGGCCCATAAAGGGAGGCAGGAGGTGTATACCGCACAGCATACGATGGACAATAATGAAACTTGTTCATGGTATAGGAAATGGATCAAAAGTAAAGTCGCGCTATTCATGGATGCGTCCATATCGGAGCAATGCGTGACAGTATGGTTTCAAATTGCAGAAAGTGAGCTGGATGCAGGCATCTATCAGTGAATAGTGTAGTCTATGATGAGAACTGCTTAGTTTGAAGAATCGGTACAAAAGTTTTCATGAAAGGCGGCAAACGATATCAGGTCTCCATGACAGAGCCAGCCCAAACGTCTCCCGGGAAACCCATACAACCTTAAAAAATTCCGTTAAGAACTGTTAGAACACCCACCGTACAGTCCGTATTTGTCTCCCAGAAACCTTCCAAATGTTTTTCTACTTAGGAGAGTATAACATTTCAATTCGGATAATGAGGTTTCGGAAGTTATGCAGAACTATCTCGAGAATCCACCACGATATTTCAACAGTGAAGGCACAGACTTACTGTCGAAACGATGCAATCTGTGTTACAACGCCCATGGCAATTTGTTTTAATTTCTAAAGAGGTACTAATTTTTTTATTCAACCTGTCCACTTTTCATTTGGATAACCCTTAAACATTTAGACTACTTGAATCGTTTTCTATTTTATCTTGAAAAAAAAATCTCGGAATCAGTGATAAGAAAACTTTTAGCAGTGAATTAACTATATTTATTCAGTTTACTACTTCATCTCTCATTAACATCATAATTTAATACTCTTTCAGTTTTTACAATTATATCAATTTAAACCGACTTCGATAAAAATTGGGGAAATTCTTAAGACTACACAGTACCCTATAAATTTCAATAATACCCTAAGGCTTTTTTTCTCTACAAGATGGAGTCTTGAAATTTTTTGTGGATACTCCCAAACGTATGTTCTATAAAAGATAGAATGCATTTATGACTGGGATCACTAATTATTTTTTTAAGAAATGCTAAAGATTTAATACTTTTAAAATTTTCGTGTTTTTTCCAGGTTTAGCTAGAAAAATAATTATTCAAAATCAACAAGGGAACAGATTTTCAAATCTATACTAACTTCTGTTTGCAATAATTTAAGAAACATAAATCACTAAAATGACTAAAAAATTTTAAAAATTGAGCATTTTATAAAAGTTTGAAAAAACTTCAAAAACTCTTAATTTTTAAAAATTGTAAAATAAGGGCTAATCAAACTGATTTTTGGTTTTCAGAATCAAATTAATAATAAAATTTGAATAGAGAACATAAATTATTTTTATTGTTACTGTCACCAAAAAAAATCTTTGAAATAGAGTACTGTGTAGCTTTAAGGAAATTCCAACATTTTTCATTAACTGAATTTTTTAAATTTCATTTTGATATGCTCTTTCTGCCAAATCCTTATATATATATGTGTGTAATTTTATTCGTTGTTCTTTCTTAGAGCAAATTTAATTCCTGTGTCAAATTGATCCAACGAATTTCTTACTTTTAAATTCTAGAAATAGAAAACTTTTAGCCATGCATAATGTGACAACAATATTGTTGTGTGTATTATTTGTGGTTCATTTCGCAAAAAGGAATTGCCGATTATAAGAAAATAATATTTATGGAAATTTAATTGTACTTTCAAAATTAAGGAAAAATAAAATTTTAAAATTCGTGACTGTATGGTAAATTCTATAGTAATATATCAGACGATTTTTTCCAAATAATAATTATAGATCAAAGAGTAAACTGACGGGAAAAAATACAAACACCAAGAAAGACTTGTGTTATAGATAAACGAAATTTGGTAGACGTGTTAATACATGGGAAAGATGACATCAATTCAAATTTCGAGCTTCACGCTTAATTGTTGAGCTGGCAGCGCTATTCAGAACTTGTACAAATCAGGGTTGCTTTAAATGCGTGCTGTAAATTTCGTGAGCGTTATTTGTCTGTGAAATTTGACGTATTGAATTGATGTTAGCCAAGAATGCATTTAACAAGACGAAGAATCATTTGTCAACAGCTCACCGAGTTTGAACGAGGTCCTGCAATAGGGCTACGAGACGGTGGATTTTCTCTCCTTGATATTGTAGAAAGGCTTGTGGTTGGAATGTATCCACTGTGCATGATTGTTGGGAGCAGTGGTCAAGGGATGGTACTTCTTCAAGAAGTAAATTAAAAATATACGTTTGAAAAAGTAAACATTGTGAAACATGTCGTTATACAAAATTCTGTGAAAAGAAAGACCTACCTTCCACACAAAAAAAGAACCAGAGCACAAGATGAATTGAGACCAGACATGATGACCCAGCTTCTTGAAACCCACGCAATCATCGGTAGCAAGCACAATCCAGCTGTCCACGACACCGTTGCGATTTCATTCATCAGAGTCCTCAGTTCAGGGCGAACAATTTCTAAAACTATAGAGCCGTAATGGGATTAATCATTCAAAAACCTCTAATGAACTTTTGTGAATTTCAGACATTTCTCATTCAATTTTAAATTTTATCGTTAAATTATACGTAAGATTCCCTGTATAAGATTTAGATTCTAGATCAAAGGTTACCAAACTTTTTTGTGTCATAGACCTCTTGCGATGTTTTTCTGTTTTCGGTAGACCCTTACATACCTAATATGTAATTTTTGCAAATTTATCAACCTAAATGTCTTTTTGACAGCAGGTATAGGGCTACTTACTTTAAAACATTTAAATTTCAAACTGTAATGAAATATATTGTTTAAAACGTAAAAGGCACATGTTAATTAATTAAATTAAAATTTAATTAATGCTAAAAATTTTGGTTACATGAAATAACCGAGCAACAAGCAAATGCTTTTAATAGGAGGTATGAATCTGGTGTTTTAATAACAAATTTTCAACATTTGGCATTAATTTTGCCAGATTTAACCCTAAATCTCATCGGTTAGTGGTGTGTAGTCTTTTTTTTTTTAGTTTCGCATCCACACTGAAACTTCTCATTAGGAAAACAATTAAAAACTTTCTCAAGATATTCCATAATTCGGGATAAATAATAGGAACATCTTTTTAAAGCTAAACAGGCTCTCTCTGACATCAGTTTCTAAACTTTACTTCAAGGCCTCCGTTAGAGTCTATTCCTATCAGTTCCTCTCGTAATCTGACATTTGTTTTCGATGTGACCATATGAGTTTATTGCCTACTGTGGTATCACCATAGGCAAAGCATTCTCCAATCTAGTTTCAGTATCTGAATAAAGGACATTTAAATTTTGAACATGAATTAAGACGTCATTTTCTTGGCAGATTGTCTGTGACCAATTGAGAAACTGGGGAAATTTTTGCGACCTAATTTTTACACTCCTTTAGCTTAATTCTGGATAAAAACGCTGAAATGATAGTCCTTGTTTTAATAAAAATTATGCTGTTGCCTAGGAACTGCAAATTAACCTCTTTATAAATTTAGTAAATATATCTGTTAAATAAGTAAATCTGGTTTCAACTTGATTAAATCTTCTTTCTGTTTAAATGAGAGTCACTATCGTAGACCCCCATTTGCATCTCATGAACCCCCGAATTATTTTCCCGCTGACGTAGCCCCCTGCAAGTCGTCATAGACCCCTGTGGGTCCATATAGACCACTTTGGGAATCACTGTTCTAGATATTTAGATTGCTATTTAAGCTGACGTGCTCCCCATAGTTTAGGTCGAATTATACAGAGATTGGAACGTCATAAAGTATATACTTTAAGAAATTGTTTCATCCTTTGATGAACCCTCACACTTCAGTGGGAAGGAAGTATTATTTTATTTTTCGTTATTAAACGAAGAATGTTGATGTACATTCCAATATTGTTCTAAAATTATATCAATAAACGCACTTACTTAATGCATAGGGCGTTGAATAGATAGAAGAAATAGCCGTTCCTTGGAGAATCCGAAGCAAAACAACCATCACAAAATTACGGCTGACAGAAGATCCCACATCTGATACGGTTATAATTAGTGCTGATATTAAAAATGTTGGCTTTCGACCGATCCTGGATGGAAAAAAATATTCCATGAGATAATATTCAACTTGTAACTGTGACAAAATGTGTATAGTAAAAGAAAAAGGCGTCTTACTTGCTAGACAAAGAAGAGAATAACTGCGAACCTAGAAAAATTCCCATAAAAGTGGTGCTAAGCAGAAGATTTACATAATGATCGTCTTTGCACACCAGATCCCACTAAAACACACAAAGAGCAAAGATAAAAATCGAAACAAAAAATAGAAGCCCCCCCAAATATTATTTCCTTTAAATATGACATGTTTTGTGCGTGATTCCCCCCCCCAAATTTATATTATATTTTTAAAAATATTTTTTGAAATGTGGGTGGGTTTTTGTGTTTATTATTTAATCATGATTATGTTTATTAAATAAATAAGTTAAACTTGCATTTTGTTGTTTCCCTATACTGTCGATTCTCGATAATTCGAAGATGTAGGAACCAATGAAAAACTTAGAATTATCAAGAGGGAAAGAAAAACTCCAAAAATATACGAAGTGAAATTTTTTTTCTCACACATTTAAATTTTAAACTATGTAATAAAACAACAATTGTACATATGTATAAAATTACTTTTAAGTATTTTTAAAAAGTACATATTATACAGTATAAATATTATACAGAAGTTAAAAGTCATGTATTAAAAGAATACATTTATATAGTGATTCTCGAACAGGACTCTTTCACCGCCCCACCAAATTTCTTCCATTCTTCATTCGAAATGCAATCGTTCGCACCCTGTTACCCCAGACACTGTCCCCAACACCATTGGTTCTTCAAGTCAGAGTCCAGTCCGGCCTATGTCCTATTTGGTGCTACATGCTATAAGTTACACAGATGAACTATGATAGATGGTCATCAAAGGGGCTATGTTACAGGGGAGACACACAGAGACAATACAACACAAAACATTTAAGCTCCATTCTGTTTGCTAGAGGATTCTAGATAGCAAGTGTTCGAATTATCGAGTGTTTTATAAGATCACTTCGAATTATCGCGTGTTGTAGTCTGGCTGGCCACAGATTTTACTTCGAAATATTGAGTGTACCGATACGTATTGTTTTAGTTCGAAATATCGAGAGTTTTTCTAGGGGCTGAGCATATACCTCGAATTAGCGAGAGGTTCGTATTATCAAAGGTTTGAATTAGCGAGAGTCGACTGTATTTGTTTATGAAGGTTTTTTAGCGCTATTATTTTTTTTTTTTTATTCGTTTTTAACTCATTTATTTCGAATGAATTTTTTTCTCCTCATCATTCCTCGTTTTAAGAACTAGAGCTATTGTTACAAAAATAAATAAAATACAATAAATTGTATTATCCAATTTTAATTACTCGTGTAACGGAGCGGTTTTCAATTTAACAATCACACCAATAGATAATGTTGCAATCTTACATCATCTGCCGCGTAGGGTGCGATGCACGTTAAATCTGTCGGAGCTCAAACGTCTGAAGTGGCGCTCATCTGGAGGACAGAACCCGCTACCTATGGATCCGAAGCCGGGTGACATGACCACTAGACATAAGTGATCCCTCTGTCCGGAGGCTGTTACGGGCTTATGTAGATGATACTGCTGCAGTACTCCCCCACTAGTGAGTCGGTTGATAGGCGAACAAACGATACATTTGTGACGGATCTATACGCTTCATATTTCTATTAATTCTCTTGGGGAAACTTTGGAGCTAGCATTCACATTAATTCACAGCCTTTCAAGAAGAAACTATGATATTCAAATAGTTTGCCTATATAAAGTCTAGGCTTTGTAGATGTAGATAGAAGGATCCGAGGAGCTATTGCGGTGCTACGTAAGTGCGATTTTAGAATATTTCATTCACAAATATAGCGCGAGTTAGGAAGTAATTGTTAAGAGATTAAATTATTAGATTGAGATCTAGATCGATGAAATTAGAATTCGTTATCGGTTCATTAGCGCTTGTTCTTCTTATCTAGTATAAATTAATTGTTTTATGGAGTTGCTGGTGATGCCTTGTTCCCCCTCCACATCTTTAGCCAGGCAGACGGAGAGAGGAGGGTGCGAATAGGCCGACACCCCACATTTGTTTTGGTGAGTGAGTGAGTTGTTGCTGTTAGTTGGCGGTGTTGCGTCAAGTGAGTCTGACGACTTCGATTGCTTTTCTTGCGGGTAGAGGGTGCCACGACAGTTCAGAAGGTTTCCCTTTCTTCTTAATTCAGCCAAGGTCACCAATGAAGTGGCGCTTAGGAGGACAGAACCTGTGACCTATTGATCCGAAGCCGGCTAACATGACCACTAGACGAAAGTAATCACCTCTGACCGGAGGTGGTTACTGGCTTATGTAGATGATACCGTTACAAGTCCTTCCGTTGGGGATGGTGGGGAAATGTGGAGAGGTGGGGCAGCTCAGGTGTCGTCATCGTCACTTGACCATGGTTAAAAATTACGAGGTCAGTCGCCAAAGCCTCGATAGCTGAATAGTGCGACGTAATATTCATTCACTCACGCCATTTTACATCCGTACCAACAAAAACCAGTCTAATGTTTGACTCGAGATATTAAGATGCTCAAAATGGCCTTTGTCTTCCTGGCCATAAACGGGTAATTATTTGACTCAAATCCTTTTCGTCTAATATTTTCTAACCTATTATACATAAACTATTGTTTAAAACTAATAAACCCTTATTATTATCTTGCCTTTCCTTTTTCTTGCGTCTTACATTCGTGTGATTTTAATATTACGAGAGAGCCTCTGTTTTTAGTATACATGTTAACGTTAAAGTGCATAATTCAGTTATTTCATAGAATAACTTATTAATTATTATTATGCTAAAATGTTAATGAAAATTTTAATGAATTTACAAAAAATAACATAAGTGTGGTCATTTTGTACCAAAAGTTTATGAACAAATAATTTTAATCTTTCACTTCTGATATATTTCTAACTTATTCATTTTTGAAAATTATCTTTAGGATAAGAGATATTTTAATTTTTACAAAATCTAGTGCACTTTATCTTAGTTATTAGATGAAATTACTTAAAAAAACAGTGATTATATTCACATAAGGGACTGTAAATTTGTAATAAAACAGTGATTGATCAATCTGAAGGTTAAAACACTTTTACTATTATACAGAACATATACAAAAAATTTCATTTCAATATTTTCAAAAGTTTTTCAGCAATCGCTGTCCCGTTTGAGCATTTTCAAAAAAAAAAAAAAAAAAAAAAAACATTTTTTTGAGTTAAACGTGTTTTAAAGTATGACATCTTGCTGGAAGTAATGGCATCTGCTTTTACTAAAACACTTGCAGTTTTTGTTCTAGTGAACGGAAAATAATAAATTTGGTATTTTTATAAAGCTAATAAGATGACATTCAAAATAAAATCATAAAAAATTTGTGAATTTTTGGTAAAAAATCACAATTTTAGGGTAGTTGGATACCTTAATGGGCGCAATTCGTGACGGTCACATGATAAAGACAAACACGTGTTCTCCATTTAATTCAAAACAGACAACAAACTGATTTAACTTGTTGTTCTATTTGTAAAACTTTGGTAAAATTTCAAATTTTTATAATTGTGTAAAAATATTCAAATGTTATTAAAAGCAATTTCTTTAAATGGGATTTTTTTTATATACATTAAGAGGTTGAAGTCGTATTGTAGCTTTAGCATCAAATTTTTTTGTTATTGAATTCAATACATTGTTATAGTATGGGGGGGGGATGAAAATTATGATTGAATATTGGGTCGCAAATATTGAAAGTTTAAGCACTGCAGTAACATAATTATATTTACTTTTCTTAAATTTCTTTTTATTTTTCAGCAGCCTGTGAGAGGCCGCTTTTGTGTGGTAGTGGTTTTTTATTGAATTTCCCATTTATTTGCAAGAATTAGGGGGGAGGGGTTATATAAGGGATTCTTTTATATTTGTACTTTCCTTTTGTGTATCAACGAACGTCATCTCGGTGGGGTGGTTTGTAGGTCAAAATCCCTTGGGTGAGCTCAATCTTCCAGTAAAAATAAGCGGTTCATTGCACTCTTCATGAATCGTAAAAAAATTCATTCCTTCGATAACTAGTTCATGACTATCAATGTTAAAGTACGAATCTGAATTTCTTAAAAGACAGTTCGTTCAAAATGATGAGAGCTCGTTAAGCTCGCCTATATTAATATCCCCTATACCCTCCCTCATTGTGGTGTGGAACTCGGAAATAAGAATTACGAGATCTGTTGCTGATATTCCTCGAGTTGCTCTTGCGTAGAAGACTCTGGAAGAGATCTAATGTAGGAGTCAATACAGAGAACCCAAGCTTCATTCATTGCTTTGGCATTAAAGAATTTTCAATATATATATTATTTTTCAGCTTTTTGTTACGTTTTATAATAAATCATCTATCCTGTCAAAATTTACTTTGTCCACACATAAAATATTTGCCCATCACTGACATAGAGTTTTACATAATACATTAATAATGCACCAATTCATCAATAGTTCTTACTTCAGTAACAGCAGTTTGATCGAATTCTGAATTTTCATAAAACCATCCTTTATCACACGGTTTCGTTGGAGTTTCATTGTTAAATTTTGGATTGCGTGACTGTAAAATATCGGTATAATTCACATCATACATTGAGCAATGCGGATCAGATGGCGGCATGATGAGTGCCTTCTGCATTTCGAGAGAAAGGTTTGATTCTGCTATTTCAGGAACGTAACACCAGTGACCTGGTATTCCTGTCAAGAAAATAACATGCATAGAAAACCAAGGAAGCACTGTAAAACACGGGATGAAAAAGAAAACCAAAAGCTTTTTCTGGTATGCACCAAAGTCACCGACGTCTTCTAAGATTTTTGCAAAGGTCATATTATCTATCCGACGTTAATGCTTTTTTTTCACACAATGGTACTCCTGAAATTTAAAAAAATAAATGTAAAGTAATTTTTTGAATCAATTGCATTAGAATATTACCGAAAAATCCCTAAATTAAAATTTACGGAATTCAATGTTTAATTGCAGATATGTCATATTGTTATAGAAAATCAATCTAAGTAATCTGCGATCTAGGATTTCAAAGGAAAAAACTAGAGTGTTTTTTGATATATCCGCGTTCACATAAAAATAATTGAGACATGTTTCTGATAGTCTACGTCAAAGCTATTTCTTCAGGTAGTTTATTTGGAAAATGATAGAATAAATTTAATTCTTTTTATTTTGAGTTTATTTTTATTCTTAACATTTTCAGAGACTTAACAAAACTTAAGCTACACCACTTCCCTTAACTATTTATTAATTCTGTATTATTCAAAAACTATGTATATTTAATTTTTGCGCATAATTTTTAACAATATCATAAATAAAACATGATATATAAAGTTATAACGTTTATTTATGTTTTTGTACTTATTTTTAACCAAAATTTAACGAAAAATAAAGGAGAAGAAAGATTCCCTACATAAAAGTATTGAATTACATTAATTTTTTTCAGTAAAAAAACTATTCACAGAATATTTTTTTACTTGATAGGTAATTGTTTTTTGCAAGCATTACTTCAATTTTAAAAAAAAATTGCAGTGGTTATGTTTTTAATTATTATCTTATGTGTGTAACATATTTAAAATAATACTTGACATGTCTTTTCTAATGTACTTTGATTCAGCTCAATTATACCAATCATATCTCACACATTCTTGTCCAGGGGTCGGCAACCTACGACACACGTGCTACATGTGTCACGTGGTATAAGTCTCAGCGGCACTCTGCACTACTTTACAAATTTGTGAATTTTTCAGTGGATGGAAGTTGATAAATTTTTAATGGACCTTATTTTACAAGCATCTTCACAATCATGGATATTTCAGGAATTACGAAAAATCTGAAAGATAACTCTAAAGATAAATTTATAGTTATTTTGTTAATAATTGAATGTCATTGCTGGAGAGATCAAATTATTTGCAGAGAAAAAAAAATTGCATTTTCTCTGCTTTCCGCTTTTGGTACTACATACCTAAGTACAAAATCCTTCCTCGTAAGAAACATATTTCGAGTCCGCCAAGGAATTGTTTAACTGAATGCTCAAAATCTTGTCGAATTGAAAGTCACAAATTATACCCCTGATTTTGCGATATGGAAGTAGAGCGGTACACAAGCACTAGGTTAGCATTAAAATTTTTATTTAACTTTAATGAAGGGAAATACTTAAATTTTATGTGTTTTTTATTTCTTATTTTAATAAATATGTTTATAAAAATACATTATATATGTACAATTTTAATTTTTTAAAGTTTCTGTTTAAGAAATAGTTATATTTTATGCTGTTTATATTTATGTTTAGAAATATATTTCAAATGATGCAAAATCAATATATAATTAAGCTGTAAATATCTGAATTATTAATTTCTATTCTCTAACTCTGCATGCACTATCGCGGGAATCGAATCGTTTCAAAACTGTCCTACTGTGTGGCACGCTGAATCATATTGGTAAGGTAAAGGTAAAAGGTTGCCGACCCCTGTTCTAGTCCCTCTAAAAATAAATATGCTTGAAGTAATTCAAGCATAATTTTTTGAATAAATTAGTATTTCCTTGTATTAATGCTAAAATTTTGCACTTAATAGCTTTTAAACAAAATCTGAATAGCTAAAATAAACCACAATGTAAAATATAAGCTTGCTTAAATGTAGTAAACATGTAACACTAAGTTCCATGGCTATAACTAATTGAAGCATACCATTTTAAAATGCGGTGATAGTATTTTTCTCATTGTTAATACAGGTGATTTTCAGGCTTGGATATGATCCACGATTACATCATTGAGCGAAGAAAAGTTCATTTTACTGTAATCCAAAAGAAATAATTATCTTAGATAAATACGCTTTGTTTACTGTTAATGTGTGTGTGAAAAACAAAATGCCATTCCAAGATAAATAAATTTTGAAGAAAAAGTGCTATTTTCTATAATCGTGTAACGGCTAAATTCATGACGGCCTCATAATAAATGCTATTACGTCTTCTCAGCTCAAGTGTAGTATAGGGGGCCCTTTGGATTTGGCAATTTTTAAAAAAAATCACAGTGAGATAACGAATTTATTCTGGCTTCCGAACACCTATCGCTAATTTAAGTAGCTTGGCGATCGATTTTGTTCGCCAAAAGAAATCGACATCGCCCCCCCCCATACTACACTTTAACCGTATTCTCCATTGAATTGAAAGCTAGCATTACATTTGTACTTATCATTCTACTTGTAAAAAAATTTAACTTTTAATATTTAGGTTATGTTCAAGAGTACTTACGTATTATCGCAACAATCGCCAATGTTCAAGATAACTCGCCAAATTGGTATCCCCAATTTTTTATGTATCGTATGCGCAGTATCGGCAATCATGTGCTTCATTTCATATGACATCGCAAATAGATTGCGATAATACGTAAGTACCCAAAACTCTTTTGCGTGTACTTTTAAACTGAGTGCATTTCATCTTCCCATGTGCGTTCTTATTTCTGAAACATATGCACTTTTTAAAAGAAAGTTTTTACAGAAAGCAAAAGGTGGCAACAACAAAGCGCGTGACCTGATTGTCTGGAAACATGTAATTGCGTTTATCATGTGACTTTAATGTTTAATGAATTTAGCTGTTTTCATTATTAATATTTGTTTGAAAGCCTTTCAGTTCACTTTTCCAAGAATTAGTCTTTTAGTGAGATCTTACGTGATTCATAACTGCCATGCACAAGATTCACCAGCACATGACAGTTACGTAAGCAAAAAAGATAAAAAAAAAATTCAACTGATAACACTGCTTAACTGTATTTTTTTTCTAAATTGGGCTGCGGATTGGTAATTTTACATTGCAGACCTAGTACATTCCCCAGGAACTGGTATCACTTTTTAGTGCGGCACCATTTTGGTGATACCAATTGCCCCAAGTAATTTTGCCACCTAGTTTTCTCTCCAGAGAGAGGCACCTGAGCTCTGACGATGCGAATGAGTTCTAAGAATTTAATATTGCCGAGATCACCCAAGTAAAACATTCATCAAGGGATTTTTAACATGCCGCATAACCATACTACATGAACGCTGTCGATTTTATGCATTATGAAAATCACCGACTGGGCCGGGGTCGAACCCTCAACCTTGAGAGCAAAAGGCTAGCGTCAAACCAACAACGGCCACATGGACCGATTTGACGTCTGAAATCTTACCATATACTATGCGTTACAAAATTGGGTTACGGAAGAAGAAAATTATGTTATTCTGATAGACAGTTTATCAGTTTTGAAAAGTTTCCTAAATATTAATAGAAAATTAAATACGATAATTTTAAATTTAGGTTCTACTTTCCAAGAGAGCCTTCATATAGTTCAATTCTAACATTCATTTGGGTACCGGCACATAAAGGAGTTGAGTTTAATCAAGAAGTAGATAAGCGAGCCAAGCCTCTTCAGAATCTTGGAGTATTGTTACGAATTTTGTATAAAATAATGTAAATAATTTGTATTTGGATGTGCAATGCCTTTATATTACTCCATGCTATATTTATTTCATGATAAAATTGTAATATTCACAAGCAACGCCGTCCCTTGCCTTATAATGGCGATTCAATGGGAACTTGGCGAAATATTGGCGATAGAGCCAAGTTGGCATCATTTTTGACGACCAAGTTAGCGACCAATTTGGCGACCATGTTGGCGAGTTCGGGACCCTCTGGATTCTTCTAGAAATTAGTAGAAAAATCCACGAATTTCATGATCTGTTGCGCGAGTGCATCTTTCCAGAAATTTCGGCCTCTGCTATAAATGGAGAGAGACTCGTCGCAACGGTCAGTCTGATTTTAACCAGCGAGTAGTGAGCACTGTTTTGATTAGCGAATAGAAGACTTGCCTTGAATTTGATAAGCTCGGCTGTGCTTGTGAATAGTCATTTACATACGTGAATTTTAGACACTGCTTATTGTGTCTGAGTGCTGTTGAAGGTGTGAAATCCTTCTGTTAATTATTATGCGAATTTTGCTGTTGAATCCTGTATTTTCAGGGATTGATTTACGCCAATAAACACTCATCGCTCTTAAGGAATTGCCTTGTTATTTACGACTGATTTTGCATAAAATCCTCGAACCCCGATCTACGTAACAGTATTATTCCTTGGATTTTAGTGGAGGATCTGCGCACAAACATATTTCAAAAAACGATATAAAAGTAAAAATGAAGAATTATGGACAAAGATCAGAAGACATAAAATCTTTAATTATATTTCACATCTTGAAAACTGGAAAAGACAGGTAGCAAAAAATAGAAATTCAGAGGTTTTAATTAATAAGATGCAAGCAAAAGAACTACCATTATGGATAACACATGTATTTTCTTTTTAAACAAATAGATTCTCCAATGTGTATGGAATGGCATGTGCATTAATATAATGAGCATTTAATAAGTGAACATTGAACATAAGTGAACATTTTATTTTAACCTGTAAAAATTACAAAACTCAACCAAAAATATTGAAAATTTTTACCTGCCAACACGGTGAATGGTCTTATTCAAGACTATTAGATGTAAAACAAGAGATCACGTCCAAATGTAGGAAAATTCTTAATATATGCACCAAGATTCTAAAATATTTATATATCCATCAATTTCTTTTGGAGCACAATGCGATGGCGAAGTCTCTAGAATTACATCGTTATCATTGTACTGAACTGAACTCAACTACTATATTTTAACTACTATACTACTATATTTACTATATATTGCGTGGTTCAATGAGTAGGGCATGAAGTTTCATGAAACATGTTTGACCAATGTAATGGAAATAATTTCACGTTTAATTTATTGTTATTACACCATCTGTAATCAAACAGATTAATGAAAAAATGTATCTACTTTCATGAAATGAATATCTTTTATTTGGAGAAAGAAAATACTTAAAATTTTAAAGGTTGATAAAATGGTACAACCAACGACAAACGGAATATTCTCTCTGGTAACCTTTTACCCCTTACATTTTCAAAACAAATGGTGGTATTTTCTTTTCAGTGCCGTCTTTTCCTAATCGAAAATAGATGAAAACCAATGAAAATTAATATTTATTAACATTTTTTATGTGTATATCGTGTGTTGCGGTCAATAAAGCCTGTTTGGCGAGATTTGCATCGGCGATACGGAAAAGTACCTTTATTTAAAACAAGAGAAATTTGATAAATGAAAGCAATTTTCTATGCCGAGAATAGTGATCTGATAAAAATAAATCGGGTTTGTGATAGTTATTTTAATTTATAGAAAATAGTTATTTTAATTTGCAAAGGAAATAAGATGCTATATGCCAAAAGTGACAATGTATTTGTATAAAATCGGTATTTACGCATCATAGCGTTGTCCAACTTCGCCAAATTAAAAAAAAAATCCTCAATTCAAAACACATTGCCAAATGTTATAATCGTATGCACGAAAAGGTAACTTAAATAATGCATTCGTAAATGCATAGAAAAGTTTTCCAACATTGGCTGCATATCGTGGCATTTGTCGACATCAGTATTTACGTATTATCGCAACATATTGGCGACATTATATGAAACGAAAAACCTGATGGCCAAATCAGTGCGTATGATACATAGGAAATCTGGGTTGCCACCTTGGCGAGTTATTAATAGAGTTAACTATTATTGAGATAATACGTAAGCACCTCGACGTCTTTTCCATTGACAAACTGGTCGACGGTATAGCACGCAAGCACCAAAAAATGTCAAATAATATTTCCATACTTTATTTCGAGTCTAAAATGTAGTATATATGGACCCTTGGATTTGGTGATGTTTATCAAGATGCCAGAATGAATTCGGTTCTTCATTACTCCGGCTTCATTTCAATGCTCTCTGAACACCTATCGCTATAGGTAGTTTGGCGACTGATTCTGGTCTCCAAAAAACTGACTTCATCAAGGGTCCCCAATTCAACACATAATTCACTTTTTAAAATTACATTAATATCCCACAAATGTATGAGTACAAATTTATAACAAATTAGCCGTTAACCTCCCCCTTCGCTGGGTATTTCATGATGCTATATGAATGTATACTGTTCATATATATATATAAATTGTTGATATCTTAGTATTAAGAATTCGATTGTATTGAAAAATATTCTTATAATTCTTGATTTAAAATGAACAGAACTTCCAAATAATAATTTCTAAAATTGAAGTAGAATTTTTCGCAAAACCCATTTTTAGTGAATCTCTACTCAATAAAGTGAAAATTTTTGCCAAATTTCAAGTCTAAATCTAATAGACCCAAAACGGAATTTTTTATTAATAAGCTCTAGTAACCACCGTTGTCGATTTCTGTAAGACCCGTTCAATTCAACAACACAGACATACAAACCAAATTTCATTATTGCAGGTCTAGTAATTCAAAACCGGTTTTTTTTCAATATGCAACAAAAGATTCCCTCTCCTCCGTAGGAATCTATTTCCATAAAATCCTTTCTTAGCGAATTTCCATGCAACAAAAGTAACATGCATACTAAATTTCATTACAGTAAGTAGTAGTTCGATTATACGGAATTTTTTTTTATAAACAAGTCTCAGAAAGCTCCTCCCAAAGGATTCAATTTTCATAAAATCCGATCTTAGTGGATCCATATTCAACAAAAGAAACATGCCTACAAAATTTCAAGTCTGTACGTCTAACAGTTAAAAAAGCGGCAATATTTATCTCTAACGTCCCTTAAGCCCTCGCAAAGACCTATCAGGTAGGTTCTCAAAAGACTTTTTGTAGAGTGGATCTCTACTCCATGAAAGGAACAGCCCCACCAAATTTCTAGCATGTAAGTCTAATACTTCAAAAACCGGATCATTTATATATAAAACACCTTAGGATTCATTTTTCGATAAACCCCCTTTTGTGGAGGACCTCTAATCCTTGAAAGAAACATGCCCACCAAATTCCAAGCTTATATGTCTAATAGTTCAAAAACGGGAATATTTATCTCTAACACCCCTTAAACCCCTCAAAGCCCCTTAAAGGTCAATTTTACTAACTCATAAGCATTCGCGGTCATGTGTCCAACCATCCCTCAAGTTTCGTTGCAATCGGCTGAGCGGCTTAGGAAGGCATAAGAGGCATACACACAAACACTCATTTTTATTTTTATGGATTAGTGGTCTTCAAACTTTTTTCACTTACGGAACCCTTAGAGCCATAAGGTGTTCGGGGGAACCTAATTCCACACACTCGTAGAATATTAAATATATAGATCAGGGGTTGGCAACCTATGGCATGCGTGCCACATTTGGCCCGCGGTACGATTTTCAGTGGCACTCTGCACTTCTCTTCAAATTTGACAACTTTCGAGTGGATGGAAGCAGATAAATTTGTAACGGATCTTATTTGACGAATACCTTCAGAATTACAGACATTTACAGAATTACAAAAAAAAGTCTGGAAGATAACTCTAAAGGTTATCAATGTCATTGCTAGAGAGATTTAATTGTTTAAGAATGAATATCGCATGTACTCTGCTTTCCGCTTTTGGTTCTACATATATTTCTTAGTAAAAAAAATTTTCGTCATATGAAAAGTATTTCGAGTCCGCAAAGAAATTGTTTTTTTTTTAATCTTACGCCGGACTTAGGCATGACCCCCATCAGTCTATGTCGGGCAGCCCAACACAGTTCTGAAACACACATGTAAAAAGAGAATTTGTTAGCAGCATCAACAGCCACTACGTCGGTAAGTACAGGGCAAGAGTCCAGGTGGTCTCCACGCATATCTCCATTAGAACAAAGTGGGCACGTTGCAGAATCAGCCAAACCAAATCTGAAAAGGTGCTTTCTAAGGTAGTCATGTCCAGTCTGGACTCTGAAGTTTGCAACACCCACAGGTCTTGGCAGGTCGCAAGCAATGGGACTCTCCTTTAAGGAACCCCAACTCTTTCCATTCGCAGAGTTCTTAACAATCTCAAGAAGACGGGTCTTGAATCTGGAAGCAATGATCCTCTTAATGCTATGGTATTAAAGAGGAGAGTCAGGCTGAGAGAGAGCAGAGCCAGCTACAGCTAAGGCATCTGCAAGTTCGTTACCCTTCACTCCACAATGACTTGGTACCCACTAAAGGGTTAGATTGCGACCATTATTTATTAGAGAATTTATCATGCATTGCCAATCGAGAACAAGCCCATTTCTTGAAGGCAGAACTGATGAGACTGCCAAAATAGCAGCCTGTGAGTCTATAAAAATTGCAATGTTTCGATCTTCTCTTTTACCAACCTCAGTCAGTGCCATATGGACCGCAGCCACTTCACCATCATAATACAATTTGCACCAACTGCCCTGCTAAGGCTGAAGTACCTAGAGTAACCCCCCGCACCAGCATTATGATTAGCCCCAGCAGCAGAACCATCCGTATACACATGTAGCCAGTATGCCTCGGGGAATCTTTCGCCAATAGTTGCCAAAGCAGCCATTCTGAATTCAGTATCGATACGGGGGGATGATTCAGTCGCCTACTCGTGGTGCCCCCTGTTCTCGCTAAACGACTGACGTTTTTCGCCCTGTGCAGCCTTTTTATAGTTTACAGCAAAGAAATTATTTAACAACTGATTGCTCAAAATCATGTCAAATTGAAAGTTACAAATTATACCTCTGATTTTGAAATATGAAAGTAGAGTGGTGCATCACTAGGTTCACAATAATTTTTTTTACACATTTGATTTAATTATAATAAAGGGAAATATTTATATTTTATGTTTTCTATTTCTTATTTTATTAAATATGTTTAAAAATACATAGTATACATACAACTTTAATTTTCGTTGTAGTAATAGTGAAATTTTTTGCTTTTTATTTTTGTGTCAAAAAATATCTTTAAATGATGCAAAATTAATATGTAATAAAACTGTCGAGATTAAAATTCTTTCGTTTGAACCGGAATAGTAAACAATATAATATTCACAATCTAGAGTTGATAGTATATATTAAGAAAAACATTTTAGTATTCTTTTATTATATTACAATAAAAGTTTATAAAATATGTTTCAAAATAAATTTATTATATATAAATAGAATTTTAAGTTTTATTGACTAAGAGGAGCTTTAGATTCTTGTCGTTATAAAAACTTCAAAAAAAAATGTGAATCCATTTTGCTGGCACATTTATAATTTTCTTTTCAATTTTTTTATTGCGACGCGTTGTACCCTTGGGTATGCCTTGTAGAACCCCAGGGCTCCACGGGACACAGTTTGAAGACCACTGATATAGATTAAAATAACCGCATTTAACAAAAGAAAAATGCAAATATATCATTTTCAAATATTTCAATTGTCGTAAATATAAATTTGTATTAGCACAGTTATAGCCCATTAATCATTATCAACTTAATATCATTAAATATATTTTGGAATTTTTTAAGATTCCAAATGTTTTTCAAGAGATTTCTATTTACATTTATTGGTAATATTATATTTTATTATTGTTTAACTGTTTCTTTCACATAATATTTCTAATTCTATCAATATTGATATTCATTATCAAAAGATATTTTGCCTTCATATTATGGCAACCTGTTAAAGTCATTAACAAAATAGATTGATCCAATGATGACTGTGAAGTCTTTAAGATAAACAAAAAGAGATTTTGAAATAATTCGTTTACAATAGGTACATTATTTCTCCAAATTGTAAAAAGAGGCGACAATTTCACAAAAATTGTTTTTAAACCCTGTTGTTAAGCTATCAAAATATGATGCTGCCACCGAACCCTTTTATTTTCTAACTTTTTGCTTTGTCAGGTTGGCAACTGTTCTAATGCTAAGATTTGTAACGGTTTTTTTAGAAGTTGTAGACAAAGCGATAAATTTTATCGAAAATGAAGCATCTACTTTTTAGTTTTGTTTTCTATAGCCTATATAATGTACAACTGTGTTAAAAAAAACTTTTAGAAAATATAAAACATTTTATTTTTTACAAATACATTTTTCATCATTTGTTCCGTAATACAATCTTTTTTTGCGAAACAAATGACAATTGCATTGATGATTCTTATATACAACAAAATAGAAATTAAAAAATCGCAGTGAAGACCATATAATTAAAGAAAGAAGCGTTTTATTTCACAAATGAAGGACATATTATATAATTCCAGACTTTATTTAATAAAACAGGACATTTTCAAACTACTTAATCACTTTCAGAGTTTTTTCCTACTGATCAAAGCTTAGAAATGTTTATAATTGTTAGGAAAAAAATAATGCAATGTTACTTACATGATTATATGTCTTATATATAAAATGCAAAATCTAACATAAATAAGAGCTGATATAGAAATTAACAATAAATCCATTCATTCATGAAAATTATGTGCGTAAAAACCAAATGACTCATTTCAGACACGCTCCAACTATACTAGTATATAAACATAATAATTAACATGACACACACACATATTGCATTTACAGGATGTGATACATATTGGATATGTAAAACATATTATGTTTATATCGAACGCGATTTATAAACAAATATTAACCATTAAAATATATCTTTTTAACAAAGAATTGACAGAATTACATTAAACACATTAAACTGAATGATGTTCTTGGGCATTTAGTAACTTCTATTAAAGTATAGAGAGAATTTTATAAACAGACATTGAGAAATAAGGAATAGATTTTTGTATTTTAACAAATGAAATTTGAACAACTTAATAAACACACAAATATTGGAATGCTGATTTACTAAAAGTTTAGTATATCAAATAAACATTTGTTAAGAAATCTTCCTGGGTATTTCTTACAAATAAAACTTTAACTCATTTATCTATCACAATAGGGAAAATATATTTCGTTTTCATGCTAAATTAAACGATAAATTTTCAAAATTGAAATTTATGCAAGTTAAACAAGTAAAATCCCTCAAGTTCAATGGTTTATTGGGATTATGTTGTGCAAGAAAATTCTTTAGTTTGGATATTACAATAAATAAATGTTTTGTTGGATTGTGTGTGATTTTCTTCTTGTTTAAACAACATTAGTATGATCAGGTGATGGAACTACAAAAATTCCCACAACAGAATCTAACGAATTCCTCTTAGAAAGACATCGAATTTCTACAGGATCGATCCAGCGCTTTCTAAGAATAGATCCACTCAAGCTTGGTGGACATGGCGGGAAACTGTCAGGAGTAGCATCGGGCATTCTGTAAAAAATATTTTAGAACGTTTACATAGTTCTTCGGAATGCAAAGTATGTAAAAAATATTGCTTCAATCTTAACGATAATTAAGTTAAATTTTTTCCCTTCAAATCAGGAAAATAAAATCCTTTGATCTGGTGTGAAAATCTTGCTAACTGACAATAAAAGTAATTTATAATCGACAGTTTTATCCCTTTAAGAGCCAACCCGCACGGTCAAGCAGATTAAACATCCTTGTACGTTTTTGCTTCTGGAATAGTCGTATGTAAGAAAATCCCGAATCCAACGATTGAGTGTATTTGCATAAAGTGTAAAGTATCGCTTTTTATCAACAGACGGTGCCTGTAGCCCATGTTTTACTTTCAGCTGGTAAATCTAGCTTTGTTTTCAAATACAACGAAAACACGTCTTCTTTTGTCGTAAAAAGGTAATTATCAATGTACTTCTAATTGCTTGAAAAATATAAATAAATATATATATGTAAAATATATATGTAAAATAGAAAAAAAATATTAATTATACTCTATTAATGATGTTTGTAGAACTCGGGATTTCGTTACCAGCACGATCGTGCGGGTTGGGCGTTACTGGAGTCACAGCAGTTATAAAGGTAAGTGTTGCCATATCAGTTTTCTTTTCTGTTTTAATAATGTTGGTAGAAGCTTAAATAAAAACGAAGTATTATATATTGTTATATAATTAAAACCATACTTCCTTGGGGTTGCCATGGACGAGTCCCTTTTTCCTTTTCTCTGGTTCTTTTTTGCAATTAATTTTTTCTTACAAACATTTGATGAGGGGTGTGGCATTTTCATCCTTTACACAGATATCTGCAACCATATATCTTCCCCCCCCCCAAAAAAAAATCTGGGTTTTCCGGTGGGAGTTAGTATGGTGTAGTTTAAATATATATATATATGCATATTTAATAATAAAATTCTGTGATACACACACACACACACACATTTTATTATTTTTCAAGGAATACTGTGCTAACTTTCAACTAAAATTTTTTTCAGATGTCTAAAAGGAAAAGAATTCTCACACAAGAAGAAATTTTGCAATTGATGAATAAATCAGTTTGAACTTAGATCAGAACTTAGATCTCTCGGATGATGACAATACTGCAAACAAAACTTATGAATCCCGTATACTGGGAGGCGAATCAAGTTCAGATGACAGCGATGAAGAAAACCATGGAAATGATTTTAATGGAAAGACAATTTTGGATCATTGTTTACCATCAAAGTCTCTTGAATTTAAATGTTTTAGCTGTTGCAAATTCTTGGTTTCTGTGCAAACAAATTACAATATGAAATAAAATTCCTAAAAAATTCAAAATGGATCGCTTAAAATTTAAGCTAAGAGATAGTTGAAGCTTAGCTGCTTCTCCACCTACTAACAAAAGTATTTCAACTGATGACTAAGATAACAATGTTGTGTGTGATTCCACTCGCAAAAAGATCGAAGTGTTATGATCCACTTGCTATGCATGCCATGCCTTTTATCCTAGCCATTCCAGGATAAAAAAGGCTTGACACGTATAGCCATTTTCAATGTGTTGATGACATTTCAAGGCCTCGCAAGTACAGACTTGAAAACTACGAAAGCAGCTCGAAAACATGTTGTAAATAATACAATGCATATTTATGAACATAAAAAAACATGTTTTATAGATTTCCACAGGAAATAATTAATGAATCAATAAAATAATTAATTTTAGATCCATAATTTCCTTATTTGTAACAATTTTAGTTGAATTAGGCGTGTTTCTTCCAAAAAATGTAAAATTTTACAAGTGCTGATTTCACAGAAAACACCCAACCCTCACGATCGTGCGGGTACTATCTACGTTCCGCGGGGGGAGGGATTTTTTAAAATTATTTTTCCTAGTGCCATTAGGGTCAATATAATATTAATAACCAAAAGAATTTAATATTTAAAGATAAAAATAATTCGAGTCTTGAAAGGGATATATAAAGTATGAACAGTAAAATTAAAACCTAAGTTAAACTCTAAAAAATAACCAGAACACACACAATGTTTAAAAAAAAATTTAGAATTTAATGTTGCGTTTTCACAACGCCAGTAAATGGGTCAAAAGGAAGGGGGGGGGAGCAGTTTTTGTTGGTTATAAAAATAAAAATATTTGAGGAAGTATTCAAGGCTAAATTCATGACGGTCACATGATATAACTTCAATCACGTGTTCTCAAAGGAATTCAAAACTGACATTTGTATTCGTTGTTATACTTGTAAAATGTAGATACAGTTTTAAACATGATAAGTGGGTACATATGTTCAAGTATTAAAATTCTTCCAAAGACTATTAAAAATTTTTAAAAAATTCTTATATTAAACGTGTATATTTTGAATCGAATGTATTTTGCTTACTTAAGTGCATTATTACTGTTGACAAAAATATGTACTTTTTAAAAGAAAGTTTCATGCTAAGCGCATGGACTGACTGGCTGGAAACAAGGGATTACAGTTATGACGTCATATGAATTTAGCTCATTTGTTACTTCATCAAAGAAATTTAACGTAGAACAGATACAAGTCTAATGTCAGTTTTGAATACAATGAGATCACGTGATTGCATTTATCATGTGACCGTCAGGAATTCCGGCCGTTACACTTAATTGGTGAAATATTCAGGAACATTTCGTTGTAATATCGTCGAAACTCCCGTAATATTACCAACAAAAATTTAAAAAAGTAGACTTTAAAAAGAATCTTAAGAAGAAAATATGTAACAAAATCAAAGTTTTAAAATAAATCGATAATTTATGTTTTATTGTTTAAAATATCATCCAAATAATACTTGGAATCACGTAAAAAATTAGGAGGAAATTAACACTTACTGATTGATCTTTGAACATATCATCATAAATTTAGAACACTGTATATATGAGAGAGAATAGGAATCCAATATGATGGGGGGGGGGGGATTCCATAATGTTTTGCATCACTTTCGAAACACATTTCCTTCAAAATTTACATTCACAAATCTATAAGCCAATTTTAAATGTTTTCCGATTATTATTTTTGTGTAAAAATTTTTCTGGAACTAACTTTTTTAACCAGAAAGTAGTTTAATAGCGTGCAATGCGGAAAGTACCTACTTTAATGAATAAAGATTTAGGCTTACCTTCCACAAGAGAAAAAAGGACGTTTAGAAACGAATTGTTCTACGTCTTGTACACTTTGAGGGAGCTTCTCGTCTAATGTTTCGGGTAGAAATAATGCGGCAATAGTCCCACAAAAGGCAATTGCGGCAAAGCATACAAATGGTATATTAGACCCATATTTTGCCTGAAAAAATATTTGTTTTAAAAACTTATTACTATTAGCAATAAAAATTTATTTTGTTTAACTTTATATATTGAGTTAATAAATCAAATAAATTTCATCTCTAACTTTTTTATATCTATCTTTCTAAGTAGAGAAATGTCTTTTTTGGCAAAAATAAAGCAAATCGAATATAAATTTTTATCCTGACTACCTTAAATTGATTCTGACAAACGATAACATTGATAATGCAGTTTTTCTAAATATAAATCTGCTACTAACATGTAAATAAGTTTATTTCCAAGAGAAATGATTTTAACTTCAACATTGACTACGTTGGAACACTAACATACATATATCAATATGCAGAAATATTATAAATTACGTTCAACGTAACAGATTAATTTCAAATGCATAAAAAATAAGAAATTGCAATAATCTCATTAAACGTACTTAAAACAAAAGTATCCAAATGTTTTTTAAAATACTTGTCTTAAATTGTATCGACTACATTATTCAATTTTAGATAAATAAAGTGCTATTATTAAAAATATTTGTTACACAACATTATATGATATTATCCTCACTTAAAAACGTCCCTTATTATATCACATATGGTAATATTGTATACACTGCTTATCATAATTAAGGAAATTAAGAAAAAACCAAAAAAAAAAATGAAGATAACTCAAAAAATTGTGAGTAGAATTTAATTGAAACTCATACACATTATACAACACATTGGAAGGTATAAAATGACATAAAAAGATATCACCAGAAAATTATAGTGTTATAGAAGCTAGCATATGTATACAGGGAACAAACAGGATGTGTCAGTTTTGGTATCGGAAAAGTACCTTTAATATGGGGTATGATTTCCCTCCCTGAGAAGTAATACAACACATGCAGGGATGTGTGATGTTCTCAATTAAATGGTCTATTAATTCTGTAGGAAGTAAAAGCCGTTGCTTTTCAATGGCAGTTGAAAGCGTGGCTAGGGTCCTAGGAGGGTAAATGGGAGCAGCTACACGTTATCCTAGAGTTTCCCTAACATGCTCGATAGGATTAAGTTCCAGCAATCGAGTTGGTTGCTGTATAGGATGGATTGTTTCCTGCTCAAAAGCATCCACGGTGCGAGTTCTGTGTGATCTCGCATTATCATCCTGTAGCACGAAAGCATCACCTATTGCCCCGGCATAAGGGCCCAAATAATCATCCAGGATGTCATCTTTATAGGTTTGAGCAATACAATTTCCACGGGAAAATACTTGGAGATCTGTGCGTCCCCTTATAAAGAGATACCACCCTAAACACAGACACTGTCTGATCCGTATGCATTTCTTTCACAGATGCCGATGAAAACGAGCTCCAGGTTCTTTTCATGCGCATATTGTCGCTTTCGAGGCTAAATCTGGTTTCGTCCATAAAGAGAACTGACCTCCATTGATCATGCGTCCAGTGGATATGTTGACGGACTCCAGCAAACGCTCCCACCTATGGCGAAAACGTGAGCGAGACGCAAATATTTGGTCACTTCGCATTAAGATCACGTTCGTGAAACCTTCGATGCACGGTTGACCTTGATACCAACCTACCGGAAGTGAGGGAGGATCTGAGTTTCAACCGAAGTTGTGGTTCTATTCCCTCGTGCGCATAATGACAAATATCAATCATCGACACTTGTGGTAGCGCATGGCCGCCATTGCCTGAACTTCCTGGATGCCGAACCCGTGTTTAGAAATTGTTGCCAAAGTCTATGAAGCACAGACGGACTTACATTTAGTCATCTAGCCACTTCTATCTGCCACTATATAGCTCGTCGAAGCTGTTATTTTGTCAAATGATGCCTAGAGGTCATTGTTACAATTTCGCTATACCAGTTTTCTAATCTCAGACATGCAGCGAGAATTTCCACCTTGCTCTGACACATCCCTTTTTATGCTTCTCGCAAATGATGTTTTCCAAATGCATCGTTACTATTTTGCATAATGTAACATCATTCAGATCTCTCCTTTTACTACTTACTAACATGTTCAAACTTCATTGAGAATGGTTTATTTTAAGGGGAGCTATCGCTATATTTTGGTGATTTTTGCTTAATTTATGAAAACCAGTGTAGTTCATAGAAATAATGTTTAAAAAATATGTATGTACTAGCTGTACCCTACCACATGTTGCTGTGGCTCAGTCTGTTTAAAAAAATATGAATGAAAAAGCATACATTTTTAACATGTTTAACCGTTTACACTTAAGGTGTGACTTTTTTTTATAAAAAAAATATGTATAAACAAAATTTTTATAAACAGATTTCATTTGTTAATGGAATACTTGAAGTTATTGCAGTTTGTTTTAATAATGTTAAGAAATAAGTATGTATTCTTAGTTTTTTGTTTTGTTGTACAGAAAATTTAAAAATATAATTTTTATACTGTGAATTGAATTCTAGTTTATCTTTAATTCAATAATCTTTTAGAATTAATAAATTTTCTACAAATAGGCGTTTCTTTTTTCAAACATGGCGAAAATATTTGTGCAAACGACAACACATATCATGATTTTATAACAAAAATCTTACCAAGTATACAATATACGGAGCTAAGAGGGTTGATCCACTGCCTATTGTAGAGCACATTCCCATGCCAACTGCCCTCAGACTTGTTGGAAATAATTCTGGGGCTTGTATGTAAACCGTCATATATGCCGCAGCAGTTCCAGCCTTAGCAAGAAGCGCAGCAATCACGCCAATCATCGCGTACTCTACGGGAAAAAAAGAGCTTTAAAATCTTGTTTTGCAATCATAGAAATAATTATTGTGCTGACTTTCTTAAATAACACTATAAATTGCTTTTTAAGTACTCGCTAAAAGATTTTTTTAAATCTTATATTTGAAAAATAAACGCTTTCGTTTATACAAAATTAGATTTATAACGCTAAATACATGAGAATGAAAAGTATTTATGTATTATATCGTCGACCAATTTATCAAAAGAGGGTGAGTGAGAGAATATTAACGTCGCTCTGTTCAGCTACAGGAAGGCTTTTGGCGACGGACCTCATAATTTTGAACCATGGTCAAGTGACAAGGACGACACCTGATCTGGCAACCCCTCTCCTAACTACCACTCCACGCCAACGGGTACCAAGTTGGAAAAGAGTTCCATCGCAATTCAATAATTTTGTTAGGGCATACGGTGGCAATGTTTCGGATTTGGCAAAAATGGTTGTCTGTATAATACGCAAGTACCGAATAAACTATTTAAAAGTATTTAAATATACGATGTTAAGCAGAAATTTTAAATAATAAATCAAAATACCCCTAAAATTAAGATGTGTCTTTTTAAAATGTAGTTTATTTGATTGCTTCGGTCATTTGTATTGGACAAAAAATATTTAATCATTTGTTTATGTGATAATGGCAAAAACACACAAAAAGTAACTTCAAGAAACTAATAGATTTCACCAAGAAAATTTCCAATAAATACATTCTAACAAAAACTATTCACATTTTATTATAAGAGGAAATAAAAATAGTTATTAATTCATTAAAAAAGGTTAGATCAGTCGGCAAAAGTGTATTATACCGACGACTAATTTCGTGAGTTCATAAGACCTCGCCAAATACCGCAATATATAGCCAGTTGAGGAAACCATTCCCACTCACGTTCGTACCAAAAAATGACAGCATTTGGCGACTTTTTATGATTGGCAATGTCTGTCTTTTTGTTTGACGAAAATGGTTGATGGTATAATATGTAAGCACCAATTTATCATTTAGATTTTAATATATTTTTAAATAAACATATATTATGCAAATACTGTATATTTTTGTTACCACGGTTTCCATGATAAAAAAAAACTTTAATTGTTGATTGCGAAGAAGATAAGAATTTTTTATTACTATTATCTCTCTCTCTCTCTCTTCATTTTCCTTGAAAGTTATAGCCAGGATCAAATGAAAACTGGCATCAATGGCTTCCATATTTAAAAATCTGTCTCTTAGAGATAATGGTCTGGATACAAAAGAAAGAGCATATTTAATTACTTAAATATGTTCTTAAAACATCCCAATTTACCTTAGGTAATTACATTTATTTTATTTATTTTGGGATATTAAGCAACAAAGGCTCTTTGGTACTTACGTATTATCGCGACCAATAGGCTACATTATATGAAACGAAGCACCTGGTTGCCAATTCAATGCGTAAGATGCTAGAGAAACCGGGGTTGTCAACTTGGCGAGTTATCAATAGAATTGGCGATTGTTGCGATAATACGAAAGTACCTTACCTTTTGTAATGAGAGCAATTTTATAAAAATTATAAAAAATTAATAAAAAATACATAAAAATTATTTCTAATACAGAAAGACAGATATATTAAGTTGGTACTTACGTGTTATACCATCGACCGTTTTTTGTCAGACGAAAAGACATCGCGAATAACAAAAAATAGCAATTAGTTAATATTCATTAGTTATTTAGGTACTTACGTATTGTCGCAACAATCGCCAACGTTCAAGATAACTCGCCAAGATGGCAACCCCAATTTCCCATGTGTTCTATGCACTGAATTAGCAATCATGTGCTTCGTTTCATATAATGTCGCCAGTAGGTTGTGATAATACATAAATACCGTTATTTTCTAATTGAATATAACAAAAAATAATGCACACACACATAAGTGTTTCCTTAAATCAAAATCTTCTCGTAATGTTTTATATTCATGAGTATGTGTAACTTTGATTGTAAATTATAAAGAATAACAATCACCTGGTGAGAATACCACAGGCAGAAGACAAGCAAATGAGGCCAGCGAGAATGCAGTAATAGAACACCATTTTCTTCCAACGCTTTCTGTCATAGCCCACGCCATCAAAGTAGCTGGTACCTCCACTGCAGACAGATACAAGAAATTCAAGAATTCATTCCCGGCCAAATTTCGAGCATTTACTTGATGACCGTAGTACGGTAAGCAACCACTTATCCTAAAACAATACAAATCATCATGAAACTCGAAAATTGTAGAATATTTTGAGCGTAGGATTACTTATAGTCGATGTACAGATAACAAATGTAATCTAAGATTGTATTTAAACCTTTCATGAGTTTACCTCTTTTATAGTAGAAATTGGGATTTTTAAATGTATGCTTTTTTTCTATAAAAAATATACATATATGTATTTTTTAGTATTATGATCATCCAATTGTCTTTGTGATCACAAAGTGTGTTAAACATATTCGACCTTAATTCATAAGAAAACACTCGTATTTAGGTACATATCAATGTTAAACTAATCTTCAAAGTAATCCCTTTCTGACATTGCCACTGTCAGAAACAATCTCTTTTACATTGGTACACAGCTGTTTGTCGTTTTCTACAAGATTCCTTCACTAGGGGTGGCAACGGCAGTCGTGGGGTCATGGTCGCAAACTCGTGGCTGGCGTTGTAAAGTCGCGGGTTTGAAATTTAGTGCCACTGAAAACTCAGCTTGTAAAGGATCTGATAGACTTTGCCTGATGCTCAAAGTCTTCCCATTGGTGTAGATCGGGATTTATGTGAGAGGAGATGCCAGATCAGGTGTCACCCACGTCACTTGAACAGGGTTGAAGGGCAACAGGGTCCGTCTCCAAAAACCCTCATGTTGCTTCCCAGTATGACGTAAATTAAACTAAAATTAAATAAAGTCTTCCCTCGGAACATTTTGATTCTGGGAAAATTCAGAAGTCCCTTGGAGAATCTTCAGGAAAATAGAAAATTTGAGGAAGCACAAGCGAGTTGCCTTTGGCTAGAAAACCGGGGAAGAATGCGTGGTTTCAAAAGACATCTCCATCATAATTTCTCTCCTAAAAATCTGTCCTGAAGCTCAAATCCTTACTTAGAATGAATGAATCCTGTCACAAACTCACATCTTCTTAAAGCGACAGCAGCGCCACCTTTGTAAAAGGAACGAATTGACTCAGAATTAAAAATGGACGCGTAGAAGAAACATACTGAAACTACGCGTCGAAACTAAAATTGATATAGATGATTAGAAATGCTGTTTGTTTAGATTAATTAGTGTCGTGTAATGTCCGAGTATTTTTGTTATGTGTGCTGTAGAAATTAAAAACATATAAAATTCACAAAGGTCTTTTTATTCATGGATTTTGACTTGAAACGATGTGTGGCAGCCTCCATTGACAAGGTAAGCCATTTTACCTTGATTGTTTTCTTCATTTTAAGTAACAAAAAATGAAAAATCCAATGCTGATCCAATCCTCACGTTGTCTGCAAGCTCTCTAATTATGATTAACGATCATAGATCGCCAATGTCCTCTCACATAGAGACGATTTCATTTTTTGATAAAGAAAGCCTACTAGAAAGTACTTTACTCTCATGCTGCAGAACTCTCTTTGAAGCGGGTGCATAAGGGTTGCCCAGATGAAAGGGGGAAAGTTCAAAAAAAGAATGACTTTATTGGAAATCAAAAGAAATCACTCTCGGGATTGTAACATAGGTCCCATCGTTTCGGCAGTAGGTCTATGTTTTCACTTTAGAAAGAACGTGGTTGATTCTTGAGGAAGACCTGCCCATTTCCCTTCACTTTATCGTCCAAAAAGAAACGAAATACTGTCTTAAAGGGCCTAGAAATCACAGGGTGACAAATCCGGATTGTACGGTGGGGTTCTAACATTTTCCAACGAATTTTTTTAAGTTGCCTTGTTTTCACGAGAGGCGTGTAAGCGGGCATTGTCATGGAGATCCTATATCGTTTGCTGCTCTTCTCGTAAACTTTTATACCAGCTGTTCCAGTCGTTCGTCCTGAACAGTGCTCACCATAGATTACCACTATTCGTCAATAGATGACTACATTAAACTCACCTCCTGCAATCAGAAACGTACTAACGCTTGTTGTTTCTATCTGGACGCATCCTTACATGGCTCGACTTTACTTTCGATTAATTTCCTTTACCACTAACAAGTTTCACTGTTAAACATCGTATGCGGTGTACACTTCCTACCGTCCTCCGTGTCCCTGCTAAGTGGTTCTTCTATAGCTGCCGTCATTCTGACGCAATCACATATGTCCACTTTTCATTTTTGGGCAACCATAATATAACTACGCTTTATACGTATGCACTGCCCACAGATGCTTCTCCGAAGGCTTGTTGAATCACGTGGATTGTTTCTACTTGGGAGTACCAGGGAATATCTAAGCTTTACAAAAATTTTATTTCAGTAATATTGTTAAAATATTTTTGTAAATTTGTCAAAAACTGAAATCCATCGCCCCTCACTCAATAGTGATCTGCTCACAACTAATGGCTTTGCAAGCAGAAAAAAACAATTAGCAGGTGCACTAAGATCACCTACATATGTCTTAGTTTAATTTTTCACGCATAAAAAAATCATGATCTAATATTTTTCAATGAGCACACTTCGATTTTTCACACAGAGGTTTTAGATGAACTATTAATCTGAAACACTGATTTTAATCATTTCTGTATATTTATTTAATTGCATTGTCTTATTAAAAACTGATGACGGTTTTTTAGCATCATGAAAGTATTCGATTGTAATAATCGTTTCTCTCATTCTCCTTTAAAAGATATTAAAATAAATAATAATTTTTAATAAACAGCCTAGTTAAATTTCAAATTGAATATGTGTTTTACGATGCAATAAATAGTGTGAAAGTAATAGTTTCTAAGAAATTCAGGAGATATGATTCTGTAGATCTAACAACATACAACTGAGTCAGTTCTTAGTGTTTGCACAGATGTAACATTGTCATATTTTCTCTCTCTGATTTCTATAAGACTTTGCTAATGAAAGCTAATCGCAAAAAATTTACTTTAGAGGTCATATTTTTTACCGAAACTGCTTCAGAGAAAGCCACATTTTTTTATTGTTTATAATTAAACGCCACATATTAATTTTCGCCTTCACACGAAAAAAAATGCCGGTCGAAAAGACTTTCAGTACTATAGATAAACTGCATTGCCTTTTCAAAATACTAGCTATCATAAGAATTAAAAATAAGCTCAAATCAAGGAAAGAAAGAAAATATCAGCGCCCGCGTGCAGCGTACGGCAAAACCAGTTGCGACGAACTTAACCAGCCTGTACGGGAAAACGGCTTAAGGGTTTAACAACCTTTTTTTTTCATTTTGTAAAAAAATATTTAAAGATATCTTCATTATGTAACATTACATTAATATACAGTATTTTAATTTTGAAAAAAATAATAGAGATTCAAGTATATTCATGAATTTGTGAGGCTTTTAAAACTAAATAATTTATTTTAAAATCATTTTTAAATTGATATTTTGAAGTAACTGAAAAAAAAAAAATTCATTCTGCATAAAAACTCCGATGCGTTGAAAAGTTACCAATATTCACAAATATAAAGAAAATTCCTCACCTATTCATATAAAAAGGGATGTTTGTACATATGACCTCCCTTCAATCCAACACCGGTCTACCGATCACAATGAAAATAGACATTTGTATGTATTTTTGTGGAGAAGGTTTTTGTGCTATATTCTTTGTTTAAGTTCCCCATTAAATGGTGCTACAGCATATCAACTTCTGCACCGTTCAATCAATCGCCAAGTTGCCCACATGGTCGCCAAAAAGGATGCCAATTTGTCTCTATCACCAACATTTCGCTATGCTTTCATTGAATTTCCATTATAATGTAAGAAACGGCGTTGCTTGCGAATATTACAATTTTAACATAAAATAAATACAACAGAAAGTAATATTAACGTATTACATATCCAGATCTATATTATTTACTCTATTTTAAGCGTTCATTACACAAAATTTGTAACAATATGTTACTTTTCCGAGAAGAGATCATTTTAGGAAGATGTTTTCAAAAATCGACCCACAAGGGAGTTATGGGAGCGTTATAAATTTTTAAAAAATCCTTTTAATCAGCTGTTAGATCTGCAGACTTTAAATTTAACGAATATGGTTTTTTTTTTTGTTCAGCTGAGATATGCAAAAAGCTTTTTTTTTAAATTTGCAATTCACTTAAAATTTAACTCATTAAAAACTTCTTTATCCTTCACATTATATTGTTTAATTTTTCAATTCACCCGCGCGAAGACCGGGTATATAGCAGCTGGTTAAGTATATATCTTTAACTAACTTGTTCATTCAATTCGAAAGCTAATGTTTTCGGAAATTTTTACTATCCATGTTCGATGAAATGTAAGAAATACTGTTCTGAAGTACAGCAATACTTACCAGCAAATAGTGATTAGAATAAATCTTTTTCTCAACTGAGGATATTTTAGGAAATCGAGAGGCGAAGCCTTATCTTCTATATTCTGCTGACTCTTCAGTTGCTCTCCTAATTTCTATCAATAGTAAAAATTATGTTATTAACATGCCTCTTTTTAAATTAAGAAAAGTTCTAAAAAAATATGAAAATAAGTACAGTTTCTTTTACCGATAACTCATAGAATTAAAATATCGCGCTTTGTTTATCAATATCGGCTGTATATATATAAGACCTTTGAAACATTACTCTATTCTAATTCTTTTTAATTATTCACTTAAAGGACAAAAAAAATTAATGAATTTCAACCGCAATGCTCAAAAAGTTCCGCAAAGTACAGTTTTTATTGTAAGCTGGCTCACAATATTCATGATTTATTAAATCCAATCAAATGGATTGCAAAGATTAAATCACGTGATATTTTAGAATATTCAACAGAAAGTGCTTTGTGCAAAATTCTGAAAATGTTGGGATAAGTTAATAAAATTATAAATTTTGTAGTTGCATGTGACATGCATAAAAGCCAATTCAAACAAACTTTTCTCAATAATTTTGACTTTGAATATGATACACTTTTAGTGTGCAATAACTTACGTTATGTGTGGCTAAATCGGACTGACTACATATTTAGAAATATTTGTGAACTGCCTGGAAGAAATATACATTGTTTTGAATAGTTGGAACACAGAGACGATTTTAAAAAACTGTACAGAATAGTTCGAAAAATCAATGTTTATTGCGTGGATAACATTATATTTAAATGATCTTAGGAAAAAAATTACAAAACTGTGAAAAAATAATCGTGGTTACGCTTGGACTGATACAGGTCTTGTATGTTAATTGAATTTTATTTGATAGGACACACTGAATCAGGGAAAAATTAGCACTTCCAAATCTTTTTGAACAAACAAATTAGAATTTTAACTGGGAATATTATCCATAATTCTTTATGTCAAATAATTCGGACGTATTTGGCAAAGAATATTGATAACAATTTCATTAAGTAAATGAAATTTGAAAATTTAGAAAGACATACTATAAGTCTGCTGTATAATCCTATTTAGACACTAAAATTTATAGATACGCAAAAATTATCGAAAAATTGGAATGTTATCGAATATCAAAAGACGTTCAAAGTCCTGTTTTGAAAACTCGATATTAGAAGTGTGGAAAAGTATGCACAAATTTCCTTACTTCAGTTTAAAAAATACTAGCAGTCGCATTGCTAAATTTTTTCACGCTTTTTCATATGTGTGATTCAAAGTATTACGAATCAACTTATGCGGATTCCTCAAAATAACTAAAAAAATATTTAAAGCATATTTAAAATATTTTGAAATATACATTTTTACTTGATGAAGGAATTACATTTATAATTTCATTTATTTCGGTAGTGAACAAAGTAAATTTATAATTTTACTTATTTCATATTCTATAATTATTAAAAGAAAAATTAAAAGAAGATTTTAGAACTAAAACAGAGAGGCTATTTTTGAGTAAATTGAGACACTGTTTACCTGAATTTGTTCCATCAGATGATCTGTCATGTGCACAATTTTATGATTAGTTTTGCTTATTTTTGATAAAACCTCATGGGCTTCTTCGTATCTTTGTTGAGAGATTAGCCAGCTTGGGGATTCGGGAAGAACCCTGAAATAAAAGTATCACGGGGATTTAAATGAAATCCCATTTTTGTGACTATAATATTCAAAACTTAATATATTTTTTTAAATAGTACATATAAAAATGTATAAAAAAATAACTGCTTTTTAAAACAATAAATTAGCAATTCCTCAATTATGAAATTGATATAGGAATAATTCATATAAAAGTAATAGAAAAATATCACACAAACAGTACAACTCACAGTACTATATTCTACATTCATTTAAATGTGAGAGAGGTGAAACCATAGTGTGTGAGTGTTTGAAAATTTCTTATATAGGCTCTATTTCTCGTTAACCTTAAATATGTATCTTATAATACCTGCATTCAGATGTTTATTGAACCTCTCAACGTAACGCTCGTTAGCGTGTCCTATATCGTCAGCAAGAACTATTTATATAGAGTTCCTCTCTCTCTCTCTCTCTTGTACATATATATATAAATATATATATCTATATATTATACTTCAATATGTAACCTATATTAAAGATTTGCTCTCATACCACTTTTAAGTGTATGAGTCTTTTAAGTGCAGATGTATAATGTCACTTATTTTAATGGAGTCTATAATTCTATTAATTGGCCCATTGATTTGCATACACTCAATATTTATCAACCATATTTCCCCTATTACATCTAAAATTAATTAAAATTTTAAGAGCTCTGAATTTTTATTAATTTTTTACAGAAGGCGTTTACCAAACTATTTCCATTTTTATGGGTATTTAAATCCAAATTTTCGAGTTTACGCCTTTGCTGGATTTCATAAAAAATTTTAAAAAATCAACCTTAGTATTTTTCACACTAAAAGCAATGAGGATTTTTTTTCCTACTAAATTTCATTAATTATCATTTTAGGATTCCATAAAAATTTAGTGCGGATTTATAAAAATAATACACAAGCTGTTTCGTTTCGTAAAATATTTTGTTCTTTTTAAAAATTTCTTTTCTTTATTTTTTAACTCTTTTTAATCTGACAGTTTAAATGATACAGGAGTTATAAATACAGTTGAAAATTCTCTCTTCCATATTATTATCGTCTGCTTTAATTTAATATTTCATATAAAACTCTAATTTATCTGATTATTTAATTTTTTTTGTTGCTAATATATAATCGTCTGTTGTTAAAGTTAAGTTGATTCAGTTGGCATCTTTTGTAATTATTCTAAAAATATTTTATTTAGCTATAGAAAAGAATTGCAATGAGTAATCGATGCTAATTAAGCCTAGTTTGTATTTAATTTTTGCATATTTTGGAGATATTATTCATCTGGAGATCTTTTTGATAATTTGAGTGTTTATTAGAATAGAAGGCGTCCGTTAAATAAACTTTAGCTGCTATTATTCGTACACTTTCACTCTATAGGTATGTAAAACTTCATTTCTTCTTCTTTTTTTAAAATATATTTTAATGTAATTTTGCAGTACTCATAAACCTTGAAAGGCGTTCTTTTATTTTACTCACTTCCAATATAGTAAGAGACAAGCAGAGGCCGATGAAGTGGCAATGCTAAGGTATAACCAATTTCGTGTAAGCCAAGCGACTAGAGGTAGCGCACACATGCCTATTGTCCAGGCAAAAGTCGCTAATCCATTCACTCGGGCTCTTATATCAGGATTGACCAGTTCTAGAACTAACGATAGAAAAGAAAAGACTTATTAAAGAGAAAGCACAAAAATTCTTTTAATTAGCTTTTGAACTTTTCATCTGCTTATAGAAAAGTACCGTTTATTGATAAACGTATTAAGATTACATAATGAAATGTTCTATACATAAAGCTATAAAATGTTTTACAAAAATGATACTCAATCAAATGAAAAGAAAAATGCGTTAGTATATTATGGGGCAGTAAATTAAACAGAATTAATTATCAGATTCTTATATTGTTTCGATAAGTTTTAAAGCTCAGTTTACTCTTCCTTAAAAAAAAGGTAAATTATTAAATTATTTTAAAAGTTTGATATGCCATATAAGTATTTTAAAAAATGCTACAAAGTATTTTGTGTGAGAGAGTTATTCTTATACATGGGTGGGAAAAGTGTATTTCAAATTTAATATTTAAATGTTTTCGAA
The DNA here is from genome assembly GCA_019973975.1 of Trichonephila clavata. Classification (NCBI taxonomy): domain Eukaryota; kingdom Metazoa; phylum Arthropoda; class Arachnida; order Araneae; family Nephilidae; genus Trichonephila; species Trichonephila clavata. The sequence goes on along the minus strand of BMAO01016889.1, from coordinate 93,297 downwards.
ACCTTGAATATCGTATTTTAAGATAGATTAAATAAAGACTTTCTCAATGTTTCGTACCTAGAATTTCTTTTTCGACACAACTGAATACTTAGCAGTTATATTTAATCAAAAGCATAAATAAAAACTAATTTTATAAACAGTCAGTCAAAAGCATTTTCGGTTTTAAAAAGAATTTGAAATATTTTATTGTAATCAAACTTAAATTTAACTAATCTTACTGTATATACTTGTCTCTTACACTAAATAAAATTATTAAATTTTTCAGATAATTCATTAAACATAATAATACATTTTGAAAAAGCACCTTCTTTCTTTTGAATTGTATAATACATATATTTTTTTCCGAATTTGCAGTTACAGACATTAGTTTTTTTCGCAGAAGTTCTAATGATTTATATATCAAAAACTTCTTTATTGTTAACATCAAATCATTTAAATGATATATATATATTAGATTTTGACAATTATAGCTGTGAACGCATTTAAATTTTAAGTGTTTTTAGGGGGGAAATAAATATAAGTACTAGTTTTACATATATAGATGTCAGTATTGCAATTAAATTTTAAACTCTGTTTGTTTCTCGGTCGAAAGTGTATCGTAACCAGAAAATCGTTAGTACGCGTGCAGAAAGAATATATTTTCACTAAAAAATAATTGAAAGGAGTGACCTTAATATTATATTTGATGGCAAATTTGATCACGAAATATTGCCAACTCGACAAATTTGGCAACAAAATTAGATCTTACAAAAATCCAGTTCTAAGGATGATTATTTGACGAGAAAATTTTAAAAGCTCGTTCCCATCGTATGTAGTGGTCGCGGTAGCCTAATGGTTAAGGTAACAGACTCGTGGCTATCGTGTCAGACCCGCCGTGTAGGGGAGCGATGCACGTTAAATCTGTCGAAAGTTCAAACGTCGTCCCGTTGATATGGTAGGTGGTTAGGAAAGGGAAGGTTGCCAACTCAGGTGTCGTCCTCGTCACTTGACCATGGTTCAAAATTACGAGGTCCATCGCCGAAAGCCCTCGTGTGGCTGAACAGTGTGACGTTATTATTCACTCACTCACTCACTCCCATCGTATGTAACTACGATGAAGAGAAGCAACATTTGACTGAAGCAATTGACAACGACTGTGTGCCTTCGTTTGCCCTACGCGAAATTGTGATTACGCATTTAAATTGCTGTTTTTAGTATTTGCATGAATTTTTAGTTTGTGCTAGTTTTAGAATTTATACATGTGACTTCTGTTAAAAGAAATCTACGGTTATTTCTAGAGCTCAGGAATAAATTACGATTTAATTTGAAAGAAGTCTGTTAACCGCATGGATTTTTCTTGCATTTAAAGACGATTAAACGAGTGACAATAGTAAGAAAAAGCTTTTTTTTGTTTATATTAAATCTTGACTAAAGTTTCCCCGATACATTAAAAAACTCTTATAAGATATTAATATATACTTACGTATAATGAAAGCTAAGGTATAAATTGTGGTAATGCAGAGTCCATTGAGTGTTCGCAACAGAAGATACAATTCAAAAACTGGACTGAGCGTTGATCCTATGTCAGTCACTGCTATCACAAAAGCCATCAGTAGAAATGTTGGCTTACGACCCACTCTATATAGACAAATATAAACATAAACAATGGGAATATTGAAATATATATGTATATATCATATTTGTTCCAAGTACATTTCAATGTATGTATTCCGTCACATTTATACTTATCTAACACAAACAGAATAACCGGAAATAAAAAAAAGATTGAAACATGGATAGTGAACAGACAAGAGCTTCAAATTACAGAGTAGGAGTGTCATTAGAAAATGCAGCAGAGCTTGCAATAAAATGAATTGATAATTATTTGAATATTTCTAATGTCAAACGGGTGAACAACGGAAACTTGATATGTGTGATTCTTTTTCATTTTGCTAATACTGGGATGATATTATACTATAAAGTGTGTTACCTGGATTTAGAATACCAAAACCTAATTAATGAACACTTCTCAGAGTTTATACTCAAAGAGAATTTAGAATAAATGACTTCGCCACCATTAAAAGCATTGACCTATGCTTGACGGAATTAAATCTAAGTTATATCCTATTTAGAACTGCTAAATGTTTTCCTCCGTGGAATTTTAAGTTTTTTGAAGATTTTAAATTAGTGAACGTAATCTTAATCCTACGGTGTTCCTTCTTTCTAGAATAGGGTATGAATTTGAATGCAGTAAAATACATCCTGTAAAATTAAGTAATAATATAGGTTTCTCTGGAATTACATTTTTTCAATATCTGAAAATATTTTTATGTCTACTTTGATGATTCATTTGTGAATTTTCAAATCTTTAAGAAAATGCTTAGAAATATTTCAAATGTCAGAAAAAAAGATGTTTTCCAGAAAAATCTTTATTATTTTGTGCTCATTTGGATATATCTTTTCGCATTCAAATTGATGCACAAATACAGATTTGAGGAAGAAATTTCCATAGGTATAACATAACATTTACGAATTTAAAACTATCGGTAGACGGAAGCAATTTGGTAAAAGAGTAAGTAAACGAATGTATACCGACAGTTAAGCTTTACAAATATACGTTATGACTAGATTTAAATTAAGCTAAATGATAGAAAGCTAAAATTAAGCTAAATGAAATAGCGAAGGACCTAATTTCTCTCTTAAAGATACAAAAATTTTCTTATTGGTCCATCAGTAACTTATTAAGCACAAGTAAGTTTATAGCAGCATGTTTTTAAATCCAAAGTTTGATAGGATCCTTAAATATAATATGATGTTGTTTAAATTGCTTTTTATATTTATCAAAGTAAATACCTGCTGAGATCCTGTCAGTGTTCAAATTTTGAATAAACTAAATTTGAGAGAAGAAATTATAATAGGGAAAAATTAATTACTTAAAAATTTTCTCACAAGTTTTTCAAACATGCTATTTAGAATATTATCACGAATATATATCCCTCTCTTTTTTCAAGTGTATACAATCAAGTTAAAAAATTGTATATTTAAAAATAAAAAAATTCTAATTAAAATGTTTTATTAAATATTTTATAATTAAAAAAAGGCAACGAGTTGTTCATTAAATCTGATATTTTAAAATATCATGCAATATGCGTATCTCTTACCTATAATTTTAAAGGTTTTTTTACGATAGTTAATTTCGAATGTCTTTTATATCCTATGATTTATTTTATTAGTTGTGTCATGAAATTAAAGAATAATTGTTCTAATGTCATAAACCGTTTTTCGTGATTATCACAGATGATCACGAAAAAATTACTTCTTACTTTATCTGATTTCATTTCTACTAATTAATAAATTCTGTAAATGTCTTTTATAACAGGTGGTTATATAGACCTATAAATTTACTATGGGATACACAAAAACTACATTCATTTAACAATATTAATGCAGTACACTTTATAATCTATCACCACTATTATGAATTCATAAATCCAGTTATATTGTATGTTATATCAGTCAATTTCGTTGAATATTTGCACTTTGCTGCTATTCCATTAATTTTGTGAGAGATATACTATCTCTGACAATAAAGTTCGGTGTATAGTCCTGTAACATTAAAGAGATGTACTGTCCTTCGAAATAGTCATCTTCCATTGCTATGCACCTCTAAGATGTGCTATACATGTCCTGGAAATTTCGCAATAAGTCTTCTTTTGGGATAGAGTTCAAAAGCCTCGTCGCGTTTCGTTGGGTGTTAGGAATATAATATCGAAAACACGTTCTTCTCATCTCTAAATTCTGTGCACCGATTTGTCGCACGGATTCATGGTTAATCTGCTGTTCATCAGCTATCATGCGTGCAATTATTTGACAATATATAGTGATTAATTCCCTCACTTTCTCAATGTTTTCATTACTGACGGTCCGCTACGGGGGTTGTTAGAAACATTTTCCCTGCTTTTCGAAAACAGGGCTGAACTTCATTCACCGAACTTTATTGTCAGAGGTTATAAATTCGTGAAAGTTCCGTAAAGTTTCAAATTACTGTAATTTCTGAGTAAAAACTATTATTTTATTTTCCAATTTAAACCCATCTGATTATATATTAATGATATATTATATATATGATTGATCAAGGAAAATATTATTTCCAAAGAAGACCACCAGTTTCTAAATGATCATAAATCTGATATTGAAGTAATTAAGCAAAATAAAAACCTTGTCGAGAGAATCAAAGTTTCACAGATAGCAATCGTTTACGAACCTTTGATTTGTTTACTTCACACTAAAGTTAAATAATTTATTATTAAAATCAATCTTTTTCATGCCTATCAATAATAAAACCTAATATAACATTTGACTATCAGATTGTATCTAAATAAAATTGAAAAGCATGTATCTTTAAAATAATTAAAATGATTTCTAATCACATAGCTGCCCGATTTAGAAATCTTCAGTATTTTAGTGTTTCTTTAATTCTATCAAATTTGAAAATAAAATTTTTTCAGAAATCATGTTACACAATTAAAAACTGCAGTATAGAAAAACCATTTAGCCTTAAAAATAGTATACTAAATCTCGGGGGAAAATCAATGCCTGCATTGCTATTTTCTGTTATTGTATTGTTTTTTCAAAAGAATTCAGCTCGTAGTCGCTCTCTCGTGTCCAGATGAGCAAAGTCGAATCGTATGCTCAAGTCTTAATTCCATTGAAGATTATTTGTGCAGAATAATGGGAGTTGAAATTTTAATGGAGCTTTGCCTTAAAGTTATCTCGTAGTGTGATGTTGAAGGATGCTGAGAGGGAAATACCAACTCATATGTTCTCACCGTCACTCTTGACTGTGATTCAAAATTTCGAGATTCGTTGCCAATAGTCTCGTGATAAAAAACAGCGACGTTAATAAAAATCAAGTCAACCTGTTGCTATATTAAAAATTCTCTAGCAGATCATTGTTAATTCATATTAAGTTTATGTAGTCTTCATATTCATAAGAACATATTTGACATTTAAATTGTATTTATTTTATTTCATTATTAATAAATTGTTTATTATTTTGTAACGAAGAAACATACGAAATATTTCGTGTTTATTAACCCCAGCCTCAACTTTGATAAAAGAAATTAAACTTTACTTTCACTACTCTTATATTTTACATACGACACTAAAAATATTTGCTCAAACATTCATCCATGAAATTTTTTAAAAAAAGAATTATTATTAATATTATTATCATTAATGAAAACTAATGCCTTATAACCATTTTAAGGCAGAAAATGACTAATGAATATAACTCACATTTATAAATGATAACCTTATACAATTATAAATGTTCATACATAGTAGGTTTTTTCGTTGAAATACTTTTTAAAAACTGACTATTTCACCCTTTTTAATTCTGGAGATTATTTTTTCAGTTTTTTATGATTTTCACTTCCTGAGCTGATTCCTGAAAAATGTTTTGGTTATTTGTCTTCATTATTTCGTGGAAGCATACCTGTCCGACATGAGGCCAAAGAGTGGCGTTCCCACTGTAATGCCGACAAACATCAAACTTAGGACAAGGCTGCTGTAATGATCATCTTTGCAAACCATATTCCACTAAAAAATATTCCGAAAAGAAAACGAATCGTTTTCGGAAAGTTAGACAAAGAAATACAAAAACAAATGAAATAGATGTTCAAGAAAACTTCAAGACACATAAAACCATTGTGAATTTGTTTTACGACGAAAGATGAATATATTTCATACTCAAGAAAGAATGTGCAGTTAAAAATAATTTTGCTAAGATCCGTGAATATCCTTTATACGAGGTAGGATTCAAAAGTTCCCGAACTGAGTCTGTAATGAGAAAATTTCTACAGTAGAGCGTCTACGATAACATTTCTGTGTTTACTATACATTCTTCTTCTTTTCTAAAAAAGTTTATCCGAAATAACGTGGTCAGTGGTTTGCCACGGCGTCGTATTTTGTAGGTGGAAGCATTTAGTAGCCGGCGAGATTGAAAGAAATTGCGTTTGTTGAGCAGAGAATAATATCAAATTTTATGTTGGTTTGGAAAAGAGTGCTACGGAGATTTACGAAATGTTGAAACATGCTTAAGGCAGGGATACCTTATCGCGAACGCAAGATTTTAAGTGGCATCGGCATTTCAGAGAAAGCAGGGAAAGTATCAAAGACGACGAACGCTCTGGACATCCACAGACTTCCAGCACCGCTGGAAACATTGAAAAGTTTTCTGCGGCGGTACGTAAGAAACGACGCATGCTTCGAACAACGACGAGGGGGAAATGAAAACAACTGTTTTGCCACATTTTTCTTCCTTTTCCTGATTTCACCCCTGAAAACTTCAGAATATTTCTTGAACTGGCATGCCACCTACAGGGTCGTCAATTTCAATCTGCAGATAAAGTTAAAAGTGCATAACAGGCTGAATTAAAGAATATGGCTAAAAAGGGATTCCAGAAATGTTTCGATTAATTTTAGAAGCGATTAAGAAGTGTACTGTTGCTTAAGGTCTTATTTCAAAGGAGGATGTGTTTCAGAAACTTAAATGGTAATATTTTTTCATTTATAGACTCAGTCCAGAAACTTTTGAAACCCTACTACGAAAATATGCATCTATGTATATTTGTTACCATAAAAGCGTGAAATCCATTATTTCATAAAGTAACTAGGTATATTTCACGAAATAAGCAAGCAAGTCAGCTATTATGCTATAAATATTTAAAATTATTGGATTCCATAAATTAAACAAGTTAACCAGTTAATTTATGCACTGCTTGACAATCAATAAGGAACAGTCATATTTTTCGGAAAAATTCACAATAAATGTTCATTCGAGAAACTAAGCTTCGTACATATTTAGTAAAGACACAGAGCGTAACTTGTTACTCAAAAAAAAAAAAAAACTTATTCTTATATAGAATATTCCTTTATATTTAGTTTACAAAGCAGCTCTATTAGGATTTTTAATAAATTAAATAAATGGGTAAAAACTATTACATTAAAGATAATTAAAGAAACCAGCTTGATATTACTTGTGTTTTTAAAAATGAAAATTAAGCAATGTTTTATATTTATTTCTATGTGTTTAACTATTTGTGATACAGTTAGTGGTTCATTTCAAAACTCAGATAACTATTTCTGAAAAAATATAAACAGATGTGTTATTTTGTAAATTATTCTTTAAAATAATAGAGAATTAAAATTTTTGCTTTATATATTTCTTACATTTTTTTTTGTTTCCTTGCAAATACTTCAGTTTGAACTTTCATTAACTTAGATATCTTTTGAATATATATGTATATATAACAGTTCACACAAAGTACAGCTCATAAATTATTTACTTATTTATCCATAAATATGAAATATTAATTATTACATAAAAGGATTTTAATTTTTATAGGCATTCTAAACTGGTTATTTTTATAAATATTTTAACAACATTTTTGCTCTACCTTTTAAAATAATTTATGTTCCAAATATTCTTGTATCAAGTAACAAATTAAAAATATTTTTTTTTGTTGAAATATTAAGCATTATGAATAATTAATATTAAATGTCTACGTTTTCTAAGGTTTAAAGATAAAATACACTTAAAAACTAAAATTCTCCAACTGTGTCATCAAGACATTATTGTTACATACACAATTATTGACAATCATTAAAATAGTTACTTTTGAAAAAAATTAAGAATTTCCTTTACCTTTGACACAGATGTGGCATCATAGTTTGCTTTATCAAACTGCCATCCATTGTCACATTCTTTGATAGGCCATGATGGATCTATAGAATAGTTCTTTGACTCCATTAGCAATACATAGTCAACATCATACATCGAACAACGACGATCATGTGTAGGGCTGATGAGCTGCCTTTGAGTTTCTGTAGATAAATTTGAATGGGCCACTTCCGGTACGTAACACCAATGTTCGGGGGTGCTGGACAAAAATATGGAACTCATGGAGAACCAGGGTATAACTATGGAACTTGGTATTAAAAAGATGACGATGAGAATTTTTTGGTATGGTCCGAAGCCTCCGACATCTTTCAAAATATCTTCGAACAACATTTTTGCTCTTTAGAGAATTTAGCCGTTACCTAGGATTGAAAATTTAACGAATATAAAAAATGGCATACACACACAAATTTACGAAAATATGCTTTAAATTAAAATGTTTAGAATTATATATATATACTATGCTCTCACACACACACAGTGGCACAACAGCCCATGAGAATCAAAGCCTACTGTGCACATCTCAGTTTTTCTGACCTTGGGCATTGAGGTGCATGAGCAGATGTTCCTGTTAGGTGATACGTCTGACGCAAAACCCCTAGTGTTTAGTTCAAGCTTTTAGCACAAGCTTGGTACTCATTTATCGACCATCTGAAAAGATGAAAGGCTGAGTAGACCTTTCCAAGCCCTACAGGCATATATACAAGCAAAATGTTGCCCACCACATACACACATACATATTTATGAATAACTATATTTTATTATGTAAAGCGAAATTACAACTTTTAGAAAGAAATATCTTTTAATTGCTAAAAAAAATTGTTTATTGAAAGCAAAAAGTAAAAAAATGTTCGCGCGGATTTTATTCTAGCCACAACCGTTATTTATCCAAAATATGGGAAATTACTTTTCTAGCTATTTGCAACTGAATTTTAGAGTCTCATTCAGAAGGTAGAGCTATGGGTGCCATTTTTCCCCTATTGCCAAATATGAGGACTAAATTAATATTCGAGCACATACAAAAAAAAATCTAGCTATGCAAGTTGTCGTAAAGTGCCAAAAATATTGTGTGATAAGTTATTAAAGTAGTTTAAATTTGGAGCAAAAAGTAAAAAAACAGCTGCATACTTAAATTCAAATTGCAGAACTAAGTTCTTAATCAATTGGATGGAATATAAGACAATATATAAATATAGGATCCTATAATCAACAAACATATACTAAAATGCCATAAATCTAATATCTAATAAAGCAGAAATATAGAAATATAACAAAAGAGTAGTTAAGATAGCCTCAGTAGTATAATGGCAAACTGTTAGCCTTAGGAGCATAATTTTAAAGCTAACCAACCTTTTCCTATATTTGTACTTAACACTGAGCTGCAAGGAAGAGAAGATAGTGTAAGAAAGAGATTCCATCCGTGATAAAGATAATAATCATAATACTTGAGGAATAACATTAAAAATACTAAAACTGAGTTACCACTGTCAAATACTGAAGAAAAATAAATCTACATACTTAAGCTGAAAAATCAAATATCTTTATATATGTGCAGTTCACACATATATTTCTTTGCATTCACTAGAACTGTCAATTTTTTATTATTATTTCAAAGATGCAAATATAGACACAAGCATTTTCTCAAAATAAGTACTTTTAACAAAAGTTGATACACACGTACAAAACTGACTAGGTATAAAAGTTGTCATTTTGCAAAAATATTTTTTACTAGAAAAATAATAGTTGAAATAAACTATAACTCAGTACTTTTCTATAACAGCTTAAGCGTTTATTACCCAAAAAACGTATTACCAGGGAGTGAATATTAACGTCGCACACACTGTTCAGCTACACGAGGGCTTTTGGCGACGGACCTCGTAATTTTGAACCATGGTCAAGTGAGAAAGACGACAACCTCTCTCCTAACTACCACACCAACGTGAGGACGTTTGAGCTCTCAACAGATTTAAAGTGCATCGCTCCCTTACGTGACGGGTCCTCAGCGGTACTGGACTCGAACTCATGACACACCAGCCATGATCGATACCTTGGCTACCGCAGCCACGAACATATTACCATAAATATGAACTTATCTCATTTATCGTGTTAAAATCGGTTAGTTAAGCGTAAATGACATAGAGCCGAAGCTCGTAATCTAAGAAAAATTACACAAAATTTCACACAAAATTAAATTCTATTTGTTTTCCTAAAGAAAAGGAAAATTTAAAAAAAAAACTAAAGTACATGCGGTATATTTAGAAATACGGACTAAAAAAGATAATTTTTACAGAAATACGTTCATCAATAAGTATTTAATATCGTTTTAGGTGAAATTTTCATCAAAATGTCTCAAACATGACGTTTAAATCTTGCTAGTTTTAAAACTCTTCCTTCTTTACTGAATATGGTTTTACTTTTATAATAATATGCTTTAATTTAATTCATTTTAGAGCTTTTCCTTTTGAAAATTTAATTTCAAATATTACTCGATTAAAAAGTTTCTTTGAATATATCACGTACATTTTTTTACGATATCAAATAATAAGTAAAGCTATTTTTATCAGAACTTACCGAAAACTGAACTTAAATCGTACTTTTTTATAATTTAAGGATTAACGCGCACACACAGTGAAAATATCACGTCCTTAGCAAAAAGTACAGAATTCTGCAAGATACTTCGAACTTCGGCCAATATATTTGATAACACAGATCTATCCAAGCATCACGTACTCGGGAAGGAACCCTATTCCTACTGGCTTCAGAATTTTTCTGAGGTCTAATTGGGACCTCACTCCTATTTCTAAACTCCCTATTAATTTTGATTTATTTGTTTTCTACAATATTATGAGTACTTTTCGAATCGAGCAAAATTGAAAAACTGTTATTAAACTGACATAAAAGACGAATTGAATAAAAATAAACATATATAATACTCATTTAACTGCTTTTTTATATCTTCTCTCTTTTTCACTCTGTATCGGGGGAACATGTCTGGAATTACGTGTTGTCAAAGGTCTGAATAGTTTCCCATGATTGCGTATGATGTGATTTTGTGAAAAATAATGGCATATTTTCTGTTCGAGAATTGCTAGAAAGAGTCTCTCGCTGTCTGTAATTGCTAGCGAATTTCTGCTTTCTTTCAATATTGAATTATTTTTTTTCATTTTGGTAAACAAAATCTATTCTTTTGTATAAAAAAATCATTGTTAAAATAAGACTTCTCGTGCACTTTTAAAGGAATGATGCAAAATTCAGATTGAAGATTATTAATTTCTTAGTTAACTGATATAGATAGTCTTTTTTAATTTATATATACTTTAGTTTTTATATATATTTATATTTAAATATTTCAAATAGGATCAGACAAAAACTTAAATATGTTAAAGAACAGAGACAAAGCTATTTTTGTAGAAAAGAGGAGCTACAAAATAAAATTTTAAGTCGATTTATTTAAAAGCAGCTTATTTTCGTGTGATAATTCTTTCTGTTTGAATTAGTATTTTATCCCTTTAACTTTATGGGGTTTATTCCTCCCACAATTTAATGATTAAAATGATCAAGTTTAAAAATTGAAGTGGAAAAAAAGAGTATTAATTGAATTAAATTTTCAGTATGAAATGTGATAAACATTTATATGTATTATAACTATATGTAGGCTATATCAATATTTGTATATTATCTTTCGAAGGAAGCGTTCGAAATTTATATTAAATTTTTTTTCGTTAAAAATTAATTATAATAGTACGAAACAGATTTTTAATACAGAGAAGAAAAGTTGATTTCAAAGCTTTTGCGAAATCACCATTTTTGTCACGTGGTTTGTAAGGCATGTAAAGTATTACTCAGCAACATGAAAGAAAAGAAAGTGTTAAATGCTTTTGGCTGGGTGGCGTAGTTGGTTTGTCACTGGCCTTGTACGCCTAAGACTGCGGGTTCGACCCCGCAAGTCGGTGGATGTTCCTGATGCAAAAAATCAACAGCGTCCACATCGTATGATTGTGCGGCATGTTAAAGTCCCTAGAGTGTCTGTTTGGCTTGGGTGCTATTAAAATCTCAGTCACATTCCGCATCTTCAGAGCTCAGAAGCCTCCTTCTGAGGAGGAAACTGGGCGCCAAAATTACATTGCGACGATTGGTATTCCATCTACATGGTGCGGTATTAAAAAGTGCTACCAACTTCCGGAGAATGTAATAGGTCTGCAATGGTAAACACCAATCCAAAATTTTTAAAAATTTGATGTTGGTGCAAAGTGGTCTCTTCAAATGCTAACCGCTTCCTCATAGAAATACTCGGCAAAAGTAAAATAAGAGAGCTTTTGTTTCAATGGCAGTCATTGCATTATGCTAAAATAGATATTGAGTGAGGATGAACAAAAAAAAATTAAAGATTATTTTTATAACTCCTTACTGCTTATATTTAATGAATCGAATTTGCTTTCTAACAAAAAAAAATTGACTTTTAAAATAAGCTTTTGGGAAGCTGTCTGTGCGAAACAGCCAAGTATATTATATTCAAACCTCTCTTAAGTTCGTAAATGTTCATATACCATATTGCTTAGAAATGCTTGAGAAATTAATGCCTTAAGGAATCAGATTAAAAAAGAAACTAATAAACATGTAACTAAGAAATTGCACCAATTTTCAGGATTTTTAAATGGATTCACTGTGGAATTAGAAGGTTGGAATATCACAGGAATTCATTTTAGCATAATATGAATGTTTGTCAAAATATTTTTAAATATTTTAAAGCACATCACATTATTCAAGGGCCATGATCTGATATTTCTATAGAAACGACCTTTACTAATCTATAAAAGTATCATGGCTTAAAAATTCAATAAATCAGGTATTTATTTTATTTCATTTCATTTCTTTTGTATGATTCATTGTTCAAAGCATCTGTAAGTCAAACTTTTTGACATTTCTAAGTGATAGCTAACAACTATAGAATTTTTACAGCTATGCATAAAATTACTAATGGTTAAATATTTAATGTTTTAGAGGAACAGTTACATACATGCAGTTATATATTTTCAGTTAATTTTTTAAAAAAATCAAAACTACAAACTAATTTCAAATTTTCACCCAAAATTTACTAAAACTCTTACAGGAACAAAATAATGGCCAATTTGAACAATCTTATAGGTTGAAATAAATGGAAGTTTAAAGAAACAAGTTTATTCAAACTTAATAGTGTATAAATGTATTTTTATACTTTCACATTTATAAACCCAGTAGGAAAATTTCCGTCTGAATATAAAAAGCTCACCGGAAAATCGTCTTCCAAATATTGGAAAGGACGTTAACAGGTAGGTTCTTTCTGATCAAATTGTAATTGATATAATGGAATCATCTATTAATTACAAACTATTTAACTAATGGAAACAATTAATATAAATAAAATCCACATGAATACACATAAAATCCGCAAAAGCACGATTTCAAAGTTCACCAAGCAATGCAAATCTGTAGTCACAATATTGTGTTAAGTCAAAAGAAAACGCACGGCCGTTTTCAAGCGTATTACTTTCGTTGCTTCTATGCATCGTTCTTTTTTTGGCTGGATAAATCCTTATAGTACTTCTGCATCTATTTTTAACAACGGATTTATCTAGGTGGCATTTAGTGGGCAAATTTATTGACTTGGTGACATTTGGCATCCAAATTTACCGCTAAAAGGTCAACTTTATATTTACTGTTTAAAGTCAACTGCTAAAGAAAATAATTTAGTTTGACTTGCAAACGATCTTTCCTACTACAATACCGTTTCGGCAGAGAAACAAGCAGAGTCCAAAATTTCAGTAACACTAATCGTTCAAGAATTTTAAAGTGAAAATTTTGAAAAATTTGATTAAAAGCTGGAAGTAATACAATTAAGGTATCCTAATACTTGTGACAACTTTAAAAAAAATGGAGATATGAGGATTTTTTTTGTTGTTTTCAGATTTGTGTAGTATATTTTAAGAAAAATATGCTAAAATTAAGAATTGAAAAATAAATTATTATTACTAAAATGGGAAAAAATGGGTAAAAATTGTGAATGTGTGTGACAAAAAATAATATAAACGCGGCCCATTCTGTATCAAAAGTTTATAAGCAGATTTTCAATTTTTCAAATCTGAGGTATTGCTATGTTATTAATTTTTTAAATGACCTTCAGGATAAGAGATATTTTAATTTTTACAAACACTTGAGCACTTTATCTTTGTTTTTATATGAAATCGTTTTAAAAAACAGTGATATATTCACATAAAGGGCTGTAAATTTTGTAATAAAAAAGTGATTGATATATCTGAAGGTTGAAACACTTTTACTTTATACAAGACAATACACAAAAAATTTCAGTGAATTATTTTCAAAACTTTTTGAACATTCGCTGTCCCCGTTTGAGCGTTTAAAAAAAACACATTTCGAGTAAAATGCGCTATTAAGTATAACATCTTGCTTAAAGTAATGTCTTATGTTTTTACTAAAACACTTGTAGTTTTTGTTTTGTGAACGGAAAATAATAAACTTGGTATTTTTATAAATCTAATAAGATGGCCTATAAAATAAAATCATAAAAGAATTTGTCAATTTTTGGCGAAATTCACAATTTTAGGGTAGTTGGATACCTTAATGAAAAAAGCAATTTTTAACAATGATAATTTTAAGATGTAACTTGATACATATCTCTCAAAGACTATTTAGAGGCTTCATTACCGCGATAACACTTTAAAACAAAACAAAAAAATCTTCCTTAATTGCAACAAAAAATAAATAGCAATGAAAAATAAAATACAAAGAAAATCTTTATTTTCTGAAAGCCCTTTTATGATCTAATAAACCTAAGATTAAGACTCTTAGTCATTATTGGCTTAGCATCCTAATAGTAAGATATCAAGGGGATCAAATAAAAACATTTAAAGAAATGCGTCTTAAAGGATTTTTACAAAGTTCAACGTGATTATCACGTGATCATTTAAAACTTCACTAATTGCAGAAGATATTAAATGTACAACTCAGAAGTAAGAACTTAAAAACTTTGAAGCCTTTTTGAATACTTTTTTGAGATATTTTATTTCGCAATCGAATGATAATCAAATTTCAATATTTTCTTCCTGGATTTCTTACTAAGGACGAGAAGAGTTTGAAAGGGTATAAACTTATTAAATTAATAAAATTCTTATTCGAAATTATAATTCTCTTATTAAACATATATATCTTGACACCTCAAATTTATCATCACTTATTTGTTTTCTCTTAGTATCATAAATTGATGCGGAATTTAAGATTTGCGTAGATATTCGGGATATATTAAATATTTAAATATAATTTACACTATTCTTGAAGAAAAATATAGGTAAATAAGTTTATTTTTTGTGAATAAATTTCAAGATATCTAAAATGTCAAATATTTTCATTAGTCATTAAAAGTCGCCCCTTTCATTTGAGAATTATTAAATACTTGAAAAGTGCTATTAATCCGACTTTAAAAAAAATAAAAACAGAAAAAATGCTTAAGGTTCTAAAAATTCCAAAGAAGACTGTTTTTGTTGTTTAGTATAGATTATATATTAGGTAATCTGTGTTAGTAAAAATATGTATCCCGAAAATTGCAGTAATTATGGATTTAAATTTGAAAAATTTTACTAATAAGTAACGTTTCTGTTAAGACTTTTGAAGAATAGAAACGAAATTCACACCTAAAAAATCCAACTAAAAAATTAAGAAAATGACAGTTCTGGCTAGTAGTTCTAGAAACGTTTGAAATTTAATCTGTCCATCCCTATGTTTTCATATGCGTAAAATAAGTCTCTGAAGTGGAGAAGTTAAAAGGATATATTTATTAGTTTCGAATTAAATAAGGTTTTAATAATTGCATTTAAATAAAACACTTGAATTGGCTAAACTAAAAAGAGGTTTTCAATTAAGGAAAATAACATAAAAATTAAATATATTTCATTCCATGTTCTTTATTTAAATAATCATTGTTCAGATATTCAGCTTGTCCATCTTCATGCAAGCCTAATATTAACTTGAGTCTTTTAGCTCCAATATCTTCATGGTACGTTCTATCGTGCTTCCTTTTCTTTTCTAAGTGTTCAGGCTTTAAGTTTACAATTCACTGTCTGGTTCGAAGTTTTTCTAACTATTCAAGATGTAAATTTTCAGCTAATTTCTTCTTCAAAAATTTCTGTCTTTCCTACACTTTCTTATTTATTTATTTATTTGCAAAATTTATTTTTGGTTCTCCTTTTTAGTTAAATTCAATTTTTTACTATCTATTTTTACTAACTAAACTATACCTTATGTATAAATAAATTTATTACATCGCCATGAAAAACTTTTTTATATATATACCTGTTTTATATATAGTTTTGTACATATAGTTATCACTCCTTACATATATTTTGTTCTCAATTGTGCTTGGTTCGATCGTAAATAATACAAAAGTGCTAATTCAATTTTCATATACACATTTGTGATGTAATGTGGTCCTAATCTTTGAGCTTGAAGTAGTTAATTGAACTGAAAATTGCGCCTTATTGCCAATTTGTAACCATTCGATTGAATAGGACTTACTGCCGTTTTATTATTGTTCTCGTATGGGAGATAAAAAATAAATTTATTACACCATCACGAAAAACTTCTTTTATTTATATAGAGAAAGGTTCCCTGGATTTTCTTAAATGTCAAATTATTGTATTTTTTAATGATCGTTTTAGAACAAAGGACGTGATTTTCAAATTTTTAATAAAAATTTAAAAATATACTCAAAAATCAGAAAAATAATCAGAATCCAGAGTGAGATATTTCTTTCCCCTCTCTTTTAATTGAATTCATTTTATTTTATGTAATTAAAAGTAATAATCTGGATTTAAGGGGGGGAAAGAATCCCTGTTGTATCTGGCAAGAATACTCTCTCATCGCCAGTAACTGAACTCTAAATCCACGCATGCGCGTGCGAACTATGCTTCTTTGTTTTGTATTAGTAGTGGAAAAGATACATCGAAATGTTTTGTGTAGTAATTTTAGACTGTAGTATGCAATCTAACTTTTATTAATTAATGTTCTGTATATTCTGCAGTTGCAGTATCACGTCCAATTAAGGAATTAATTTAAAAATACGGGCTTCTCTTTTTGAATATCTAATTTATTGAAAAGCGTTGCTTACAGCATCTTTTGAGCCAGGACCTGAATCGACGTTCTATGCATAAGGACAAGAGATAAGTAAAATTTTCCTTGTTCCTTATTATAAGAATTATAGAGCATTTATTTAATTTAGCAAAAGATAAAATTGATTGATTTTTGCAACAATCCCCATGAGATTAACATTGCACTTTGAAATTCTTGGTGATATGTCAATGTGAGTCGAAGCTCCTATTTATCAGTCATTTTGAATTCGAAAACACATAACATATTTGCTAATCTTATGTAAATATTACTTTTCTCCTAAATCTTAGACTACTCGATTTGAATGTGATGCGCTGCATCCAAAAGAGCAAAAAGTTATTGTAGCTTTTCGTAATTAAATTTTTTCTCATATTTGAAAATATTCCTCTATGTACCTTCTTAAAAATACGAAACTCACGAGTGACACAGCAAACACAAAATATTTCCAGAAATCAAAGAAAAAAACGTACTTCCAGAGAAACTTTTATTATTTTTTTTGGTTCAATTTCAGGTTTAAAAAAGAAAACAGAATTTTCATTATTATTAACATATCTCACGAATTGAAAATGTCTAACTAACGGAAATCACTTTGAACTTACTTTATGTTTTGATTAGTAAGTGCGATAAATTTAGTAATCAATTAGTGACTAAAGTATAACCCTGTCTAAAAATCTGTATTAAAAATCTAGCCCTGTCTAAGACCCTGTAAAAATTTGTATCTTACACAATTATAGAAGTTGCTTATATTAGATCTAATTCATCAAGAGAATATCATTCATTCTGTGAGTATATTTTTTAGTGTTGCCAAAGCAATAAAAAACTACTACCTTAGACGAAAAAAAGAGCTTCTCAAAGCTATAATGACTTTATTTACAGCTGAGAAGCTACACTGCTGGCCATCGTAAATACAACACCCTGAAGGTAGCACGCAAATAGCATGAAATTTACAACATGCATTAGCGGAGGTGAGATATGCAAATGATTAGAATTTCAGCGCAGACACATATCACGCACGCCTGTGGCGCCACCTCAAAATGCTATTTAAGGCTTGGAGATTTCGACGATTTCAAGTTCGGCAATTGTGTTTTTCTTGTGGTGTTTTCAAAAAAACGATCAGTTATGTCTCGTAGAAAACAGCGATCAGCTTTTGATCAAGTATCCAAGTTAGACAGAGGAAGGATAGCGGCCTACCGAGATTGTGGATTATCTTTCAGGGAAATCGGTAGTCGTGTTGGACGAAACCAAACAACTGTAATGCGGATATGTGACCGTTGGATGCAGGAGGGTACGACGGACCGACGTGGTCGATCACATCCACCTCAGTGCACCATTTCACGTGACGGATCGCTCAGTCACAGCACGAACCATAGCCCAGCATATTGAGTCTGTAACGCATCATTCAGTGTCTGCGCGTACCATCCGTTTACAGCAGAGTGGTCTGTCCGCAAGACGTCCATTGCTTGGTCTACCCTTGACGCAGAACCACAGACGTCTCCGCCGCCAATGGTGCGATGAAAGAAGGATGTGGGCGGCAGAATGGGAGACAGAATGGAGACACCGTGGAGAGAGGATGCTGAACAGCTGCGTTATGCACCACCACACTGGTCCTGCACCAAGTAGTTCTTTAGTAGTACTTTTTAGTTCGATTCAGTGTAAAAGCGTGTTTTTTATTTTTTTTCAAACTATAATTTATTTTTCATTTTTTACAACAAAAGCGTGTTTTTTAGTTTTTTAAACTATCATTTATTCATTGTTGAATTCATCCTTGAGTTTGATATTTGAAGCTGTAATTACGTGGCTGTGGAATCAGTGTTGCTCTTCAATGGATATTAATTAATGGATCTGAAGTGTATTTACTATCTCTGTTTACGAGGCCTCGGATGAGTCTCGTATCGTTGTATTAGATTCCGTCTCTTTTGAACAGGTCAAACAAATAAAAGTGTGCAAAGAAGAAAAAGTTCTAATTATAAAAAATTTTAATTTACCATGTTTTTATAACTGACTAAAAATTATAAAATTCCTCCTTTTCGTTTTTGTTTCTTTTTTCACATTTTCATGCATTGTCATCCACTCCCGAGCTATGATCCAAATTTCAAGTCTCTAGCTCCTTGGAAAGTCACACAGTTTAAAATCAATTACAAAATTCAACCCGGATAGGCATTAAAGAAAGCGAGTTAATAAAAACATGGTAATATTAAGTGTCAATCGTTTTTTCACCTTTAAAAGGTGTTCCTTTCATGTTAATTCCTATCATCATTTCTAAACATATTGCTTTATAAAAATTAAAAATATTTAGCAGTTAGAACGCAAATTATTTCTTTTCACACGCACGAGCCTTTTTTTTATTTTCATTTTCAGAAAAATGTTTATATTATGGTAAGAAATTGCTAACCCACTCTCCACTTTCTCAGAAACAGAACACTTTTTTTTATTTCTTATAACCGCAAGTGTATTTTATACTTGCATAGAAAGAGCTTTAAATTCAAAACACTCTCTTTAGGGTTACACCTTATTCTTTTAGTCGCTGAATCTGAAATTTGTCGCCAAATCTGGAAATGATGCATCAAATTAGTCGCCATGTCTGAAAATGGTATATGGAACAAGTCGCCAAATTTAAAAATGATATATGCAATAAGCTGCCAAATCTGGAAGTGGTATATGGAATTGTCACCAAATATGATTATCCTTATTCCTGACGATCCTGAAAAGGACAATGGAACAAAATTATGAAATTATTGTATTGTCATCGGTCCTTGGATATTGTGCGAAATTTCGAATGAATCCAATCTTTTTAAGTGGGTAAAAATCGAGTTCTAAGATTCCGTTACATGCAAGTGAAACTTATAAAAGCGTGTTAAAGAAAGACTGGACGCTGTAAGGGAGGAGATTTAGGAACAAAACTGACGCCAAATGTTGAAAATTTGTTAAAAGTATCAGATTCATCCCTCCCATTAAAATCATTTGTTTTATGCTCAGTTGTTTTATGTAGCAGGTATTAAATTTTAATTTATTCAATAAATGTTTAAAATTAAGGTGGGTTTTTGTTTAATATTTTCACTGTGAACTTCACTACAGTTAAAAATATAAAACTTTTAAAGTAATTAGCTCTATATCAGCTATGAAAAACACATTTAACTGGATGAATTTGCAAAAATTCTATCTACGCCAAACCGGAAAATATGGTAATGGGTCTATGAGTCAAAAAAAAGTTTGAGAAATTTGATTTATAGATACTCGTACTGACTTGCAAATCGTCCCACAAAGCATCGTTAACGCCCAGTTACATATTTTGTTGTTGTTTCTAAATTCACCTGTTTGATGGTGTCAGATCGTTTCCAACGAAAGTAATCGCAGCAAAAAGCTAGATGTAAGCATGTCGTTAGCCGTAGCTTTCAGCTCCAAAAAAGTTTCAATACGATTTGACTCGGTTCCACCCCAATTTTGAGGAAGAACACTCTGGAGGGGGCCAGGGCCTTCCACCTCTCTTCCCCTTCCACCAACCTCACGAGAGGATTTGTAACTCGACGGCCATTTAGAGTTCCATTTAATTCAATCGAGTGAACTGGATGTATAAACGATTTAAGATAAGAATATACATAAAATAAAATTATTCATTCGTAAATGAATCAAAAACCGTTATTTTGTCGAAAATCAGAACTGATCCGCTATATCTTTGTTAGTTGAACTGGAACGAAAACCAGAACGAAAAGAATTACATTTTGAAAATTATTACGAAGCCTTTGGTAAAGATGATCCTAGTTCATATTAAAGTTTATCATACATCGTTTACGTTTTAATACGTATTTAATACGCATACAGACAGGAATTACGTTTTTAATACGTTTTTCTTTTGTATATTTTCAAAATAGAAAATATATGTCTTGTTTTTTCAGTATCTTATTTGGGAATCACTTTTTGATAGATATTTTTATCAAATCTAAGCATTTTTTCTCTGATTTAGACCAGGTCAAAGATAAAGATGACCGGCCCTTTCAAGTAGAAACCACTCTTCAATTCATGAAATATTGTACAGGATATCATATCGGAAGAAGTCGTAGTAAAAAAATTTCATGACTGACATTAAGGTTGGGAAATATTTATTTGATTCCAAAATAAAGTTTTAGTGTTTCTTAGAACCGGTTCGATCCATGAATGGCCAATACTATAAACGTAAAATGAGTAATAAGGTACATTACAACTTAATAATTATTTGCTGACCTCCAAGCTGTTTTACTAAGCACACCTCAGAATGTAAACAGTTAAAAACTTTCAAATCAATGTTCATACTTTTAATACCTCTTAAATGTGTCTTTTATGTTGTTTAATACAAACATAAAAGGCAGCTGACCTCCACAAACAGCTCTTCAAAATAACAAAATTTATGAAGTTTTTTTTGCCATAAAATCATGTTATCTACTCTCTGTTGCGAGGAATTTCTTTAGCTTGATCACAAAGACGGAAAATGTGAGGAAATAAATTACGATACTCGTCTAAAAATAATTCGATTATCTCGAAATTTTGCATCCAAAAATATCTTTAAACGCACGATACACGACATACGTTCATCAGTTGAATTAAAAGTTCTGATACAAAAATTTGAGATGCTCTGCTGTGACTCAAACGCATCCGTCGATATTAAGTTTCATCTTTGGAGACTGTCTCCATTATTTTTCAAAAAATAGTACTCTTTCACTCATGTTGTTCTAAATCAGCCAGAGCTTTAATATTTTGAACATAAACGTGCAGCAGATATTTTTCTGCATCAAAAGAAAGGAGATCCAGTCGGAGATTTTAAAGGCTCTTAAACATTAAGGCATCTAAAGGTTTTTCATTTATTGAACCAATAAAAAAGTTTCTGAGACAAACAGCATTGCAGACACTACTAGATGCGGTCGTCCACGCTCGGTTAAGGTTTTTTCGTCAAAGCAGTTGGGGAGAGAACACGTCGAAATCTTTGCCGAAAGAAAAAACTTATTTTGCCAAATAGATGAAAGAGTCAAAAAGCATTAATGTGCCGCACAGAAAACAAAAATCTTAAACTAAAAATTTATCGAATAACAACTGATAATTTTCTTACAAAAATAACTTTGCGGCGGTATACTCATAAAAACCTCAGATGAATTATGTTTATCGAGAGCAAGATTTCGACAATGAAGATTATTTTTCATCCACCAGAATGGATCATGTATATGAAAGGTTTGCTCAAAAAGCTAAAGAGAAGACAATTACTATAGCAGAGAGCTCATCATTCGACCTCTGAATTGGTTTGGGGGAGGGGGTCATCAATAAATACGCTCAAGAGACTAATTTTTGCTAGGAAAGGGTGAGAATCATAGTAAAAGTTTATCAAACCACTACCATAGATCCAATATCGCAACCCTGTACTGGTACCTCTTTTCAATATATGTTCAACGGAAACTATTGAACTTTTCCACAGAACTTTGTTCTGCTCGTTTGGCAAAGGCAACCCAGTGGTGGTTGAAAGAAAATGAGCCGGACTTGATAGAATATAAAGAATGGTACACGTTCTATCTAACCGGATTTAAACCACTCGACTGTAAGTTTTGGTCAGCATTAGAGGCAAAGGTGGGCTATAAATGGCATCCCAATTTGAACAGTCTTAAGCATTTTTTATAGAAAGCAGCGATGTAAATTTTCAAGGAAATATTCACTTCGATAGATTATTGACCAAATAGACATGAAGCCCATATGAAATCAAAAGGTAATTCTTTTGGATAAAAGTATAATATGTTGAAATTAAAAAGGTAAAAAATAAAACTTTAAGAAGATTTGGATTTAAACTCTTAATTATAAACTTTCAATTTTAACTCCTTTGTAACTGTAACAGAACTTATAGAACGGCTAGGCATAAAACAGATAGCAATTGTAAATATTTCTTTTTCCTTTTTATCTGCGTTTCAGTTATCTGGCGACCAAATCAATATTGTTGCTGATCATCTTATAGTCAATGAGAAGGCTTCGAATATTCGAATATAGACGGGATGCATGAGGCTGGCTAATTATACAAAGCAATAGGTCTGGGCACCACTTGCACCGTACGAACACAGCTGTGCAAAGGTCTTGGCAGCAATGGTTCGTGCAAGGAATTCATCTGAGGAATGAAAGCTCTGCAGGAATAATCGTCAATGCCAAGAATTTCTAAGGTCTTCCCCCTCAATTTATGATGGCATCTCATTTTATACAGAATTAAAGGGGCTGAATCTTGCCAAAATTTTAAAAAGTCAGTTTGACTTTCAGCAAGTAATAATTATTTCTTTTCAAGTAAGCATACTGATCAAATGACTTGTCACCTCACCTAATATTTGATACTTCCGCCTTTTGCTTTGTATAGAGCATTAACTCGTAGTGGTACTGATATAATAAGCTTCTGACATGTCTCTACAGTGATTTCAGACCATGCTTTATAAAATATTTCTAGTTCTGTGACATTTGTTAGAAGGTTATTCGAATTCCTTAAATGCTTTTCCAGTTCATCTCACAGATTTTCAATTACACTAATATCAGGACTTTTTGATTGCTATTTCAGATGATGAAATACACCATGGTTATCGTTAAACCAGGTTTGTACAGTTTTGACGCGCTGGGGACTAGAATAATCATCGGTAAGTTCTTGCCACCATCTGGAAATCAAACTTCCATTAATAGTTGAACAACATTTTCTAAATGAGATAAAGTACTCATTCCCCCAGTTCTATATCCATTTATAAGGGAATCTATCCCATTCCAACCAAAGCTCCCCTTTAATCCTTTACCTCCAGCCTGCACAACTGGCTGTATGAAATCTGAAAGAAAAGTTTCATGTTGTTCTCGACGAATTCTTTGTCTGATATCGCTTGCAAAATGTGTAAAACGGTTCTCATTTGTTGATACAACTTTTTGACACATTTCTATGTCCCAGATTTTCTATTTTTAACCAAGAACAACGTTATCATTGATTTAAAGCTGACAAATAGGGTTTTCGTGTTTTGGTTCTCGACATTCAAACCCAAGAAATTTAAGTTCTTTTCGTATTGTTCTGTGAGAAATCTTTGTTTCCGCGTTTAAATGGAAATTCTTTGTAATTTTCAGAGTTGTCAGTCGTCTGCTTTCCTTATTTTGTCTCATGGTCTGCTTTAATTTCTTCTCATCACGTTTTATCATTTTCTTGGATCTGTGTCCCCTAGATTACGAAGCTTTTGTGATAACTTTTGTTAAATATGCTTTATATATCCTTATTACGATAGTTATATATTCTTATTACGATTTATTTGATATTCTACGTTGTTTTGAATTCTTAGATACTTTCCCACCGTTTTGTCGCATAAAAACACTTTGCCCTCTTTTAAACTCCATGATAGCTTTTGTTGAAGTCATCATAAAACAAAAGCAATTAGTTTTATAAAATTAAAACAATCTTTAAATAATAGAATCGATTACTTTGGCAAGTACTTTTTCTAAGATATTAATGAATATCTGCCATAGTTTAAATTAAAGGAAGGATAAAAATAAAAATAAGTGAGAAGGTGACAAGAGTCATTGGCCTTTGTGTTTAAGTCAGCAAGTAACCGAGAGTTTGAAAACAAACAGTGGATTTGTGATTTTGCATGTCTGGTTGGTATAACTAGCCATCTAAATAAGGTTAGAATTAATCTACAAGGGAAAGATTAATTATGATCTTATTACTGAATTTCAAATGACTGTTGTTCAACAATTGACCTTTGAAAACAACAATTGGATGCAAAACCTTTACTCACTTGCCTACATTGTCATTACAAGCAAACTGGGAATAAATACACTCCTCTGATATCTGACTTGAATCTTGAAATTGAAAACAGATTTCAGGATTTTAAAAAAAAATGCGAGGCTCTTTTTTGTGCATTTGCTACGCCATTTAATATGGACGGGAATTTATTATTAGGAAGATTACAACAAAAACAGTGTGATATGCAGTTAAAGGAGAAGTACCATAATTTGGTTTGGAAAAGTTGTATAAAAGATATTTGGAGAAGTATAAAGATGCTGATTTTTACAAATTATACTCTTTTGATACAGTTTCTTTGTTTGGAAACACTTGTGAGTGGGAACAGCTTTTTAATTCCTTGAATCACATCAAATCATAAGTGAGAACACGAATTACGATTGTTTATTTGAAAAACTGTTTGCGTGTAGAGATAGCCTCAGTCGAGATCAATATTAATGCACTTAGTTTTGCAAAACAAAGTCCGACATCTCACTAAAATAAAGTATTTTTAAATTGTCTAGCAATTATGTTTGATCCTCAGTTATGTTTTATACTCAAAGAAATAAAAATATCCATTTATTTTTCCCCTTATATTAGGCCAGGCAAGTGTTTGCCCACAATTTCATCTGCTGGAAAATTTCAACTGCTGGAAAGCGATGGTGTGGTTGGTCGAAGATGTAGAACTTTTGTGCTTTAATTAACAAGAAATATTAGGAAAGGTCCAAGAAAATTATAATTTTTTTAATTTGATCCGGTTGGTCTTTCATGGTTAACATATCACCCTAAGTGATAAGCGAATCAATGGTAACTTAACCATTCACTTCGACGCATCTGGGTGGAAATAAATCTAAAACCATGCATCAATTAAAAGATATAAATGTGTTAAAGCTATTTTTAAGAAATATCACAATTAAAAGTAATTTATCATGAACTTTTTATCAGGTATGAGGAATAGTCGTAGAGGTATGCAATTTCAAGTACAAAACTGTAAAATTTTATGTTACACAAAGATAAAAACTATTTTGAAGAGCAAAAATAAATCCTTATAAATAAGAGTACAAAAGTAAATATATTTTAAGATATCAATCATGATGTAACTGCCTTTTATACCTTAAAACAATATATTTTACGGAGATTGCATTCTAAAAATAGACATTCCAAAATAATGCTACAAAACTTTATTTCACTTGAATGAACACAAGACACATGATTCTTTTAGTTCTTTAATACGGATATGCGTTCATCAGAGTGTCCTTTTGGCATTTAAAAGGATCTTCCTATTATAAGATCCCACAAATCAATCAATTAAAATTTGTTGAAATGTTACAAATTTCGACAAATTTTAATTTTGTATTGATTGAAGGTACATTTTATTATTTGCAAAGTGAAATTAATAGTTTTCTGAATTATATGTAAACTAGAAAAAATATTTATCGGATTTAGATTAAAAATAAAAATTTCAAATAACCATTTTATATTATTTATAATATATTTGGCTAAAAATTTTATATTTCATAGTTATCGGGAAAATAATTTATATACCTTAGGCGAATTTTGTAAAAGTTCGGATTTATACATGTGAATTTTGCAAAGCTCGTTGTGTTTTACGATTTTTTCTCATCTTAAAATGTAAAATCACTATAAGCAATACATGTCTTTATCATCTATATAAATACCATCTTTTATTGAAAAAGGCGATGGTACTCCAGGCTAAGAAAACAATTGCCCTTAGAGTCCGCATTTGTTGCTCTGGTTCAACGATAGGATTGTTAGCGTAGGAAGAATGCCGCAAATGGGGAGCGCCGAAGAGAAAATAGCAACAGACCGGCATGCTCAAGATTATTCGAGTACAAATCACGAAAGAAGACAGACATGCACTCTTGACAATATGGTCGATAATAGAAGTTCGTTCTGTTATCCGATATGAGTGAAGACGCTGGCTTAGTAAGTCCGTCATTCATGAACAATTACAATCTTGTTTGGTGTACCGGTCATGTCTTGCAAATATTTGGTTACCGATGTTACATGTTCAGTAAAGGAAGGCAGAGTGTGGAGGACAATGCTCAAAGCGGGTGTCCTTCCACATCCACGAATGAAAACAACTGTGCGAGAATTCCTTGCATTACAGGGCATGAAGTTCTGCCAGAGTGGCTTCTTGAAAGTAATTGCGCGCTGCTACAAATGTTTAAAAGTCAGTGACGACTACATAGAAAAATAATCCAAGGAATATAGTTCATGATGCCGAGGAGTATTTTGTTTTGACTGTAAAGTTTCCTTGTGAAAAACAATGACAAAACTTACTTTCGGAATGCTTTTAGTACTTTCAAAGAGTTCTAATTCATTTCTTGTAATATATGTATTTTCTCAGCGGTTCAGTGCGAATTATTTTTTAGAATATTTGAAAAATTCTGAACGTGTTTAGATTTAAATTTACTTTTTGTCATGATTGACTTTAAAAAAAGGTACATTAAGTGTTAATGTGTTACCTAAAGTATCTCAATGATGAATATTTTCTTCTAATTTTTGTTCGAATGAATGTGATGTGTACCAAAACACATATAATTGTATGTTACCATTCGTTTGAAATTGATGAAGTAAATTAAATTCAACGCGGAATTTCTGTTTCTTCCGTGTTTTGATTTCAATGCAATAAAGTGCATCCAAAGGTAAAAAAAAAAAAAAAAATAATAATGAAGGTTTCCCTGGGGAAAAAATTGTATTTTTCTTCTGATTCCTCAAAACATTTTTATATCGATTTTTATGACTCATTTGTATGTTTACAGATCATTAAGAAATATTTTTAGCAATCGGAGAAAAAATGTTATTCCTTAGAAACCTTCCTTAGTTTTTGCTTATTCGGATGCACTTAATTGTATTTAAATCGATGCACTAGTTTAAGTTTGAGGAGAAAAGAGGATATTCAAAATAAATAATATTAAGTTCACAAATTAAACGTTGCGCCATAAATTTCCAAGCTTAATCTTATGTAGTTTCTTACTTTTTAGATAGAACCTAGATTTTAACAACATTTTAAAACATCACTATCTCTAATTTAACAATGATGAATTCCTGGTATATAATAGCAACATTTCATTTAAATTACAATGAATTAGAATTTTTCAAGTACAATTTCGAGTCTTGAGGGTAAGGTTATCAAGGGCAAATAAAATTATTTTTAAGTGTATGAGAGAAGCAGAAGAGAGAGAGAGAGAGAACATTTCAAGTATTTAAAAAATATGGGTCGTGTTTTTTTAAATTAGTGAAAATAGCTTCATTATAGATGTAGATTAGTGCAAATACATACGCAAACAGATGTACTACAGTTACAAGAAAGAAACATTTTTCTTTAAAAATTGAATTAAGTTTTTATGAAACGTTAAGTTAAATATAAAAAGTTAAAAAAAGGAAAGTTTTTATTTAAAATTTTAATAATTTCAGAAATTTTACCAAAAAAGATTTGTTACATATCATTGTTCTTAGATTCACGAACCTTGAGTTTGAAACGATTCATTTTGTCTTAAAAAGCACAAGTAAAGAAAGGTAGGTAATGAAGGGATATTTGGGATTATCTGAATAGGAAAACTGTTAATTTTTATGCGTAGATATATATTACTAAATCTTCCGTGTTATATATGCAGTCATTAAAAAGGAAGTTATTGTAATCAAAGTAGTTTCTAATTATCACGTTTACCCGACTGACGACGTCGTCTGTGGGTACTGGAAGGCTCAGCGACAAAAGGTCAAGAAGCCAAGGGTGTAGGATAAATAAATAAATAAATTTATCACATGAAGAGTACGGTTGTGGAATTTTTCTGGGTGGGGGGAGTGAGAGGGTCTAGTAAAAATTAGTGGTTTCATGATCTCAGCTCTCTAGTCTTTACTCAATGAATAAATTCCATCATTTTCTTGTATTGAATATTTTGATTAGTTTCGAAAAGGTTAATAATTTCAGTACTGAGTTTCAGAGTCTATTTGCTCTTTCTGAAAAACTAATTTAATTTTATAGTATCCCATAAAACTAATATCAAGAAAAATTTGATGTTTTCAAAATCTTGTTTGTTCGATAACAAAAATATCAATGTTATAATACTATTGATTACTTATTTTGTGTAAGATAAAATCTTGTTTAATTATAACAACCAGTGATTTTTTGTAAGCTAATTGTACGGCAGTAGTTTCTCTCTCTGATTATTTTAAGATTAAAATCTAATTTTTATCGCATACAGAAGAAAGCTATGTACTTAAATTAATAACCTCTTTTATTTTTAATTGTTTTTATTTTTCTTTTAAAAATGTTTATAATAAAATAATTATTGGAACTAAGTAAAGCATGCTCTTTTAATTTAAAAGACAGTACGATTCAATTGATAAAAATTGGTCAGAAAATCAAATCTAATTTTTTTAGCTTAAATTATTTTTATATACTTTTCAAAAATCTTACAAAATTTGAAAGCTCTAATATAAAAAAAAAACCAGAGTTATGATAACTTCTATGTACGTTTTTATTCACATCCCAATATCCAATGAAAACTTTAAACTGGCTTACCTCAAAAAGAAAAAAATAACTAATTTGTCTTCATTTAAAATGTTAAGGATTTTTTTCGATTGAGCCACAGGCTTTTATAATTTTTCTAACTATTGCTCTTAATACTTGTTACAAGAATTAATACTCCTTTTTGAATCAGAGTAATACATACACCATAAAAAAATAATTACATTTAAAATTTATACAATTTTTAAGGAATTTCAATAAGCATTCATAAAAAGAAGTACGTAAAAGTTGTACGAATATCAATCGTGTTATCACAAAACCCATACTAACTTTTGCTATTCATAGTTTGAAGTACTTGTACATAAAGTTTCGTGAGTGTGCGTCGATTTTTGTAGGGGGAGTGGCATTTTAAAATCACTTCATAAATTTTAATAATTTTTTCCTTGGTAAATTAAATGATTAGCTTTTTATGGTAATCTGAGCACAAGACCTGTTAAGCATAATACATACACATAGGGGGCAACCAAAACAATTTTGAATACCAATAAATTTAAAAAATTAGTTTAAATCGTACCATGTGCGTGTGTGCAATAATACAAATATAACAATAATGCCCCTTAATACAAAATATTCTGGCACAATTCATGATTTTAATGCAAATTTTCATTTCGTCTAAAATTTTTGCGAAAACCCTAATCAACAGATGAAAAAAATGAATGTGAAGAATTTCTTCAATTTCTGTTTACTTTTGGTTAAATTTTAGGACTGGATAAAACTAAACGCGATTTTATAACATCAGTAAAATAGCTTCGTCCTATTGTCAAACAAACGATTAAAAAAGCCCGCTTGTGAAAATGAAGGCATATTTTCACGTTTTCAAACTAACTTAATCTAACAGTCTAGCTTATATTTCAATTTGAGATTTATTGCACTACCCAAGTATAATGCGCCCATGTCTTACAACATTTCCCAAGTTTAATGCATTCATCAACCTACATATCTATCGACAAGTACATTTTTATTTCTTTTCGAAATGACAAATAGAAAAAAATACATATTGCTTTTAATAATACTTTGTGTCGTAAAAATACATACACTGTGTGAACAGAATCAGAAACTTTCTAGAGAATGTAATAAAAGTTCTTAAAACACGCAATAATATTTTTGTAAATATGCTGAAGGAATATGAGTAAGAAGTTTGAGCGACGCGGATACTTCCTTTCAAGGTCATTTCAGTTTTGTTTATGTTCCTATAAATATATACCTTTAACTGTATAATTTTTAAAGTGCATCACTCCTCTCCTTACAATCATCTGCAATTACAATCATAAAAAATAAATAAATGAAAATGATAAATAACAAAAAATCGGGTTTTTACTAAAGTTTTCTACCATAGGCCGTTAGGTCGGCCAAAGCGCTCTACTTCTTGAATACTCACTGTCGTAACTAGCTCATCCATACTCACTGTCGTAGCTAGTTCTGAATGGGCCCTGTATAAAAACTCCTTTGGGTCCTTGTTAGTAGTACTGTAGTTATATACACATGTTGGACGCCCCGTATCATTAGTACGGCGGAAGCTACACCCCTGGCCATATTCCTTGTTTTTGAACTTTCGGTACCAAACCTTCAGAGTGTCTATGATACAACAATAGTACCTAAACCTGTACACATGATTCGGTGACATTCTGTAGATGACTTTTTGAAACAGAACTCGAAGTAAATGATGGTTCTAATCTGGTAGCGTGTGAATTCCACATTTCAGACACCTTGTACTTAATGAAAACGATATTTTTTCACAGATTCTACAACGCAGTGTTCTAAAGCAAATCTCTTTCAAATGCCAAAAAGAATCTGAAAAGATATGAGCAAACATTCCAACGTGAACTATTTGCACTGACGATATTAGCGGTGTCCGGAAACTTTTGTTTCAACGAGATATTACTAAATAGGATAATAATACATACAATAAAACACATATTAGTGAAATACATTAGGTCCATTCCCCGGAAAAATTGTCGAAGTGTAAGATAAACATTCGAATACAAGATGCCCCCTAATTGGATCGGTAAAACTGAGATTTACATGTTGATGCTCCTAATTTATCATTTAACTCGGGAGCGAACGTACGGAGCACAGAGTCACCCCAGGCTCACATAATCGTTAATTCTGGGAAAATCTGTATTTGTTACCAATGACTTTGAGAGTACCCTCCTATATGACAGTCTTCATGGGAACTAAAATGTACTTGTCACACATCTCCCTCTTTTTTAGGGGGAGGGGATGGCAAAAGTTTTTACAATCTTAAGGTACTTGGGATGAATGAGTTTTCTGCTCGACCACTTTTGTTCCAAAATATTTTCTATGAACAGGCTACATTTCTCCCTTGTAAACGACTTACTGGTTTTGATTGCTGTGTTGTACGATTTATTAGAGTTTATAAATACAAATGAACAAAATATCAAAAAAAGAAATCTGTGATCTCTGTTGGATGAACTTATCAAGAAAAGGAAAGAACCTGATGAAATAATGCATGCTAATTTTGATAGTGAGAGTAAATTTCAGAAAAGCAATGAACAGGAAACGTTTGAGTTGAAAGGAACATTTTCAAATGCTACCTAAAGAACTCCATCAAGAAAGATATGAACCACAAGTGTGCCACAAGACAAACTGCGCCTTGTCAAAAAGAAACAAGCAAGAAAAAGTTCAACAAGCTATTTATTGATCATCAAAGGACAATAAAACTACAATAACTTGAACAAAATAGGAGTTTTGCCTGCATATAACATTCCTGTAATTTTAATGAAAAGTGTCTGTGATTTGTGTCCTTTGTGAAAGTCACGCACATTTGAAACCTTTTGGCTCAGTTTGATTGGATTTTTATCTCAAATTATCAAAGAAAAATTGAAAAGTCCTCTAAAGTAGGTAAGTATACATTCTCTTGGTTAAAATATGGACTAGAATAATGATTTTTTTCGTGTACAATAAAAGTAATTATAAAAAAAATGATGGAGGTGACTCCGCCTCCCCAGCGACCACTAACTTTAATATCGAGTGCTCGACTTCTCCCGGGTGAAATTCAGCTGATTGATTGTACAATAGACTAAATTCATGTGACATAATAGTCGCATGATAAATTCAATCATGTGATTCCCGCCAATCAGTTAATGTTCTTCGCTTTGCCAACATTTGATTATCTTAGAAACTTTCATTTAAAAAATACATAAAGGATACATATTATTAAAGATCATGCGTTTGGGTGGCATTCCTTTTTGTTTATCTTCAAAAAACCCTTTTGAGAATCGAGTTTCACGGATAGTGGAGTTTATGACTATATTAGGCTGCCCGAATAATGACACAGTTAAAAATATTTTTGCGAAAGTAACTAGCAATTTATGGGTTTGATAACTTCAAATGAAGTGTTTCTGTGGGTTTTTTTACGAGACCTTTGGTCATTTGAAAGCATGTACCTCCATGTGTACAAAGAAACCGCTTCGTGATGGTGAGGTTGAATGGGAAGTGTTACAATAGGCGAAAGTATCACGTAGAGGCATAAACAAACAAAACGAACTACGGTCAAGTGTCGAGGTTGAAACCCGAGCTGATACCCATCTCTCTCTAAACTTCCATACAATGTGAATGGGAGAACCATAGTTTCCCTACACAGTGTGCCTTCACTAACACTAGATTTCGAGCCCGCGACTTAACAACGCCGGTCACGAGTTCAAGACCATGACCATTCGGCTCCCACGGGCACATTTAACAATGAAAGTTCGCGAAAATAAGAAATAAAGGAAAAAGGAATTTCTGGATGGTGAACACAAAAAACCTTATATAAATTATACATTTGCAGTTCTTGAAAATTCCAGCGAAATTGAAAATTCAGAAGTCTAAAGCAACTTTTATTAAAACAAACACACGATCTGTACTCAACTTTTCTAACGTAAAATAAACATTGAGTTCATAAAATTTAATATCAGACTTAAAGTAAATAATAGACTGAGAGAGAAAATAGGAAATGTATTGAATCAAAAGCTTGTTATTTACTCCCTTCTTTGGAATTTAAGTTTTATATAAAATCGAAACACGTGGGGAGTATATATTTATTATCTTTTCCCGTTTGTTATAGCTTTTGTAACTTGTATTCCCATAACTATTTGCTGGTTCGTAAGCATTAAATGCACATTACAATCCATTATTGTTGTGGGTAACAACAGTTAAAATATTTTTCACCCTTAAATATTTTTATACCTTGTAGTTATGCAATGAGCTAAATTCATGACATTCACGTGACAAATTTTCACTTGTTAAATACAGATACAATTTTAAATTTAGTAATTGGGTATTGATACCCAAGTATTAAAATTCTTGTAAAACTTATTCAGAATAAAAAAAGCCTTATACAGGGTGGTTCCGAATTGATGGTACAAACTTTAAGGGCAGGTACGGGACATTGTTTCAATTATTTATTGTAAAGGAATGTATGGGGGCAAGTGACGCGGTGAGGTACAAACACAAAAAATAAGAGACGAAAGGAAAGACAAAGTGTTTATTGAAAGCGTCGTTGACAATTGTAATGTTTGCAATAACTTTTCAGCACATGACATATGAAGTCCAGCTGTAGCACACATTGCTGTACCCCCACTGGCAGTCGGCGAAGATGGTCTGCCTGATTCAAAACTGGTACTCGCTGAACATGGAAGAGGTGTAAGCGATTTTGGTTTAAGACTCTACAAACGGTCTGATGACTCACACTTGGGTGATGAGCAACAGCTCTTACACTTGACTCTGGTCTATCAGCCACAACGTTCAAGATGCTTTATTCCAATATTGGATTGCATACAGCTCTTCGTCGACCTGCATCATATCTTTTGAGATGGAACGAACGTGTCTCACGAAGTTGACAATGTAACCACTGAAAAATTCTGTGCTCCGGCATTCGTCGATCAGGAAACTAAGCGTGATGCTTTCGTAGCGCAGCTTTGGCGTTACCATTTACCCTGTCGTACATGTAATGCATGTGTCTGCTTTTTTGGCATACCTAAAGTCTCCCATCGTAGACGCCAGCACAATTGTGAACGGCACTTTCCCTACTTAGATGCATCATGTTAAACGGTGGTTAGACATCTACTGTTCCCTACCAGAAACGCAATCAACCGATAACTCTATTTTTTTTTCTTTTATTTTCCTTGTTTGTGCTTCACCGCGTCACGTGGTCCCCCCCCCCCAACATTCCTATACAATAAATGATTGTTACAATTTCCTGTACCGAACCTTAAAGTTTGTACCATAAATTCGGGACCAAGCTGTATTATTAGGGTACTTTTAAATCGTGAATTTTGCAAACCTCTATATGCATAATTAATAATAACAAGTATGTATTTGTACTTTTTAAAAGAAATTTTCTGCAAAAAGCAAAAGCTGGCAACAATGAGGCGCTTGAACTGATTGGATGAAAGTACGTGGGTAAATATTTCATATTTTACATGAATTTAATAATTTACGCAGCAAAAAAGCTGTATACTAATTGCTATTTAAGAACTTATTATAAACGTTTATTCTTTTATTACACTGCACACTGATAAAGGGATGATTCGCTTTGTTATGAGATTGAAATAAATGTTTTATATATCATAAATCATTATGTAGGAATTAAAAGGAATTGTGCAGTACTGTGCTAAATCTTTTTTAAGAAAATTTACTTTGTGTTTTAGTGTATAAGACCGATTTTAAAAGTTTTTATCAAATTAGTAAGAAAATGAGAGTTATAAACTGAAACATTCATATAAAACTAATGCTGATTATTTCAATGAAGATGGCATTCACACAGAGGTATTAATACAACCATTAAGAAAAAATCACACTTTTTTGTAAAAAAAATATGTTGTAAACGTATAATTGTAATACGTACAAATGAATTAAAACTAAATATGAAATTAAAAAATTAATCTTAAACCCCCATGAAATGTTAAAAAATACAAACGCATTACAAAACGCTTGATTTGAGTTACATACTTCAGATTTGGGTTTTTATATATAAAATGAAGTCATATTATAAAAGAAAACAAAATGGTAATCATTACTGTAGATAGAAATGTAGCAAATGTTGTCCCATTTTTGAATTGTCACTAAATGGGTCATCTTTTGAAATGAATTGCTTAGAGTAGTATGTGTAATAGTTTTTTTAATGGAGAGTCAAAGTTAAGTGACATCTTTTTTCTAAAATCCCGACTCATACAAACTATGTTAATTTTGATTAAACCAGGAAATTTTTTTTAACCGACTTGTTACTTTAACGGCTTTGTAATGACGTTTTTGAAAAAATCATCATAAAATTGTGAAATTTGTGGTGACAGTAGCTAATGGTGTGATGGATGATGTCAATTTTCCACGTTTTCAAAAATGTGCTCGTCCTCACTTAACCAAGTGCTAGGAGGAGTTTGGATTTATTTTTCCGAGAACGGATATGACCCTACCTTTTAAACACGGGGCCGCTTTTCTTTAAGTTTCGGGACACCGTTTTAAAACCTTGATAATTGATTTAGAAATATAAAAAGAGAGTGTACCGAAATAAATCAACAGTTAATACACCTAACGAATTATTTATAGATGAAAATTGTTAAATTCTCCTTTTTTTCTGTTGTGCTACAGGGTTTTTAAAATACTTATATCCCCAAGACGCAAGATGGGAAGGGGAAGGGACAAAATATGGATATCATAACTCACTAGAGATAGCAGATGAATGATAAGAAATTATGTTCACATAAGCTTTTCATTTGTTTGTGAGATTCTATATTGTTTTCATCATGTATTTCTTTTGCTTAACGATCGTCGGTTGCACTGGTGTAGCCAATTCTGAGTAGGCTCTGTATAAAAACTCCATTGGGGCCCTTTTTTAGATATGAGAGCCCTGTTAGTGGGACTGTAGTTACACATGTTGGGGTCCGTGTTGCTTAAGGGCCCCGTACAATTGATACAGCAATAGCTAAGCCCCTGGTTGGTTGGTGTCTAGTTTCCTACAAAATTCTCTGCCGCCCCATCTAGTATGGTGGTTATGACACTCGGCTTGTATCGAGTGGGTTCGGGTTCGAATCCCGAATAAAGTAGGGATGTATCTTCGGGAAAAGAAGTCGGATTTTCGCCTGAAATGGATTCCTGTCTAATGGAAAGCAGTGCACCCCTTCTGTTCTATGCTGGGATCATCGTTTGTAATAAAAAGTCTATATTCTTCTGTGTTTATATTGTATGTTTCTGTTCTATCGCTCGTATTTCTTATGTATTCCAGTATGAAACACACGACAACAACAACTAAATTCTCCTTCTGCAACTAGTACGCTCCTAATTTTGAACCGTGGTTAAGTAAAAAGGTCGACACGTGAGTCGGCTCCTTACTAGCCACATTTACACACACTCTAATAATAGAACTTCAAGCTCTTATATATATAACATACACATCAGTGCCTCTATATAATAATTTTAAGTGGAAGTAGCACTCGGATGAGAGCCGAACATCAAAAATCACGAATTCAGAGCTATTATCCCTTGACCACCGCTACTATTGTGTCACTTAGTACGATTTTACTCTTTTTCATCAATTCCACCTCTTCCAACGAACCAACATTCATTCCCCGAAACTTATACAAAAAGGTAAAAAAAAAACTGAGAACTGTTATGTTATAAAATTTCTCTCTTCCCCATAAGATTCTCGCCAAATTAAAGAACAGAAAGAATATCAGATTAGAAATTAAGTTGAAATCACGTTTAGGAAATATGTAATACTAATACGTGGCCGCGCGCACGCGGTTGGCATTGATAACAATGTCACGATTTCGATTAGATTAAAATGTAATAAAAATTTACAATTTATATCCCGTATTTAAATTAAATATATTTTTGGCTCAAGAAGCTAATTTTTGCTATTCCTCTCAAACTGAAAGAGGTAAATACATTTGAAAAATAAAAGAAAAAGGAAGTTTTCAGTCTGGTTTCTCGTAGGCTAGCTGAGAGAGTTGTGAATTCTTTTCTTAGAAAATAATGAATTAGAATCATCGGGTTGCCTTATATTCTTATTGTTATCCAAATTTCCTTAAAATATTCTACACATTTTTATAATTTTGCAACTCCTTTTTAGGTAAGATATTTCGATGTGGTATGAAAAAAAATTTCAAATTTCTTTGTCACAAGTTACAAACAGTGAAGAACAAACACTAGAATTACAAAAAAAATTGTCATAAGTTAAAATGATATTAACAATTAATTTTTTATTACATCAAGATAAATTTTAAAAAGAAGAAAAAAACTATCTGAATCTAAGTAATCGATTAAATATTCAGTATAAAAATTTGTGTTCAGTACTACTTAATACTAATAAAAATTATTTCTATTATTATTAAATGCAATTCTATCCTTAAATAAAATTATTTCCAATATTATTGTAAATTATTCTGTTAGAATAAAAATAATTTTCCTATTGTTTTTATAAATTATTTTATTATAAATTGTTATAATGTTTAATAATTTTTTTGTATATTATTACTAATTACTCTACCACAAAAATTATTTTGTTGTTATCATTATAGATAGTTCTATTCTGAAAATTATTTCTGTTATTATTATAAATTACTGTATTATCAAAACTTATTTCTGCTAATACAGATTATTCTATTATTATTAAAAAAATATTTCAAAAATTACTAAACCCAAATATTAGCTAGTGTCTTAACTTTTTGAATCTAGTGTCTCAGACGACTTTCCAGTTTCCTTTTATATAATTGTTTCTCACATATATATGCGAAAATCTTTGCTTTCAATAGATTAAAAATCCATCGAACTAAAGTATACCTCTCAAAACTCAAAGTTTTCATTTAAATTTTCTTCTTACTGAAATTACTGTATTATTATAGGTATCAGAAGCGATAAAGCACGGTAAGATTTGTCAAAACCTAAAAAGGTCAAACCAGGTCAAAAGACTAGAAAATAACATATATTTAAACACAATTTACGAATTGAAAAATAATATGCATACATAAAATATTATTATCAAAGCAATTAACAAAAAACAATACTTTAAAAATTAAGTATGAAATCATTCGTTAAATTCTTCATCAAAAGGTTCATTCAATTGAAGAGTTATGTTTTATTATTTATGAAAAAACGAGACAAAATCATTATAGTTTAAACTTTAAGGTAAGTTTAGAACTCACTACATATACTTCTATACTACTAAAGAAATTTGGATTATGAATAAAATAAATTTAGAACTTAAGGAGTTAAGAACTTTTTTTAAAAAATATTGAGTTCGTGAAAATATAAAAGATTCTACAAACCAGCAACGTAGTCGAAAGAAAAATCTCAAAATGCTGACGAAGCTTGTAAAAAAAGAATCTGTGCACTGCGTAATGAGTAAATTTTTCAGAAATTAAAATAAAGTACAATACATTCACCTACTAACAGACACAGTCACAGTTAAAGTTTATGAAACAAATAACAGTTTTTGAAAAGACAGAGTAAAACATCATTAGATTTAATGAGGAGGGAAAAGAATATGTTTAAGTAAAGGTAAATTTTAATTTTTTTTTAGCTAAATCCTTTAATGATTTCCATGAAATTTTTCATAGAGAATTTAAGAAATTTTTCGGGGAAAGACTATTATTATAAAAATTAATTCCCTCACCCACGTAAAGATG
Source organism: Trichonephila clavata (assembly GCA_019973975.1). Lineage (NCBI taxonomy): Eukaryota > Metazoa > Arthropoda > Arachnida > Araneae > Nephilidae > Trichonephila > Trichonephila clavata. The sequence continues at coordinate 54,505 of BMAO01016889.1, read as the reverse complement.
AAAAGGATTTCAATTATTTTTTCGATGTCTAGTGAATGTTAGCTTTTTTCGCAATCACATCCTCTTTGTTCTAATAGGATCATTAATTAAATTTAAAAAAAACAGCTCTAATTGTGATGGATATAAAAGTAGCAAGTGTTGCACCATTTTGGAATCTAAGCTAAATGAACAATCTTTTGAGCAACTTGTCTGGGGTAGTATATGTCATGTTTTTCTGTTTATGGAGAGTTAAAGTTAAGTGATATATTTTCAAGCCACGAATCAAATAATCTACGTTGATTTTAAATAAACCAGCAAAGTTTTTTGCTCGATTTGGGATTGTGATTTATAGCACAGCTATATAAGTTGACGTTAGTGAAAAAATCATTGTAAAGTTGTGAAATTTGTGGTCTAAGTACCTAAGAACGTAATGGAGGAAGCCAATTTTCTACATTTTTTAAATTTTACTAGGCATCATTTAACTAAGTGATAAGGATTTTTTTTTCAAAACTGATACTATTTCACCTTTTACCTACTGCCCACTTAACGTTGAGTTTCGGAGCACCATGTATATAGAAGGAAGCCATTCAGTCACTAACTCGTTTATCTCGAGATCCCCAGAACTATTGAACATATAGGCTTTAAATTTTGCAAGTGTGTTTCTTTTGTTGAGTAGAGATTCGCTACCTATGGATTTTGCTGAAATCGAGCGGGGGGGGGGGGAGCTATAGACAAAAATTTTCTTTTTTGAAAGATTAAAAACAAGCATAAATTTCTTTCAAAATAATATTTTGGAATTCCGAAGGCCTTCAAAAACTGCCTTATAAATCGCAAGCATTTTATTTCAAAATTTTTGACATGGCAGTTAGAAAACGTTAACATGATTCTTTAAGATGAAGGGCTATCGGATGTATGGACTTTCAGAAGATTACATAACAAATGTAATCACATGTTTTTTGTTAAATTTAAGGTGGCATTAGATTTATACTTATTGTCGCACTTGTAAAATTTAGACACAATTTCAAATTTGACAGTTAAGTAAAGATATTTTACAACAAAGATTCTTTAAAAGGTTTTCAGAAAAAAAAATTTATATTACGCGGATACTTTAAAGTCTAATGCATTTCGTTTACCTATGTTATTATTGTTAACAAATATGTGATCTTTGTAAGAAAGTTTCTGTAAAAGCAAAAGTTGTCAGCAGTCAGGCGCAGGAACTATTGGCTAGAAACACATGATTCCATTTACTATGTAACTATGACGCCCCATGATCTAGAATTATTGATAGTGCTAGATTATTTAATGCATCTTGCAATGTGGTCCATCGACTTTGGCAAAGGTACGAATCTGAAAATTTAAGTTTTAAGAAAGTCTGTTTCCGATTACCCACGTGTTATTCCTAACAACTGTTGATGATCATTTTCTATCTCTTTCTGCTTCAAAAGATAAAAACATTACTATAGCTAATAATTTTTTTTTGGGGGGGGCATCTGGAAATAGAATTTAGGCTACCACGGTACAAAGCGTAAAGGCTTCCACGCAAGGAGACTGATTAAATACATTCCACTTAACTGAATACAAAGACGGGTTCGATTAAACTGCTTTAGAGAGAGAGAGAGAGAGTCCGGCAACCTGTTCCTTTTACAGGTGAGAATATATTAACCTTAAAAAGCAATTATTATCGTGTTATGATGTGGAAGGAGCAAGAAACTGAGCAGCATGAATCAAACAGTGTTGATGAATACCATCGCAGCAAAGATAGAACCATAGTCGGAGTCTATTTGGAGAAGCCAGACTTGCAACTAGTCAATGGAGGAATTGTGAATGGCCAAAGATATATCGAGACGAATTTTTTAGTTAATATGGTAGACTCCATGCACCTACTGAGGGAGTTAATTTTATTCGCATGGGCGAAGATGATCGGCTATATTGAGTTATGCTTTTAATCAAATACTTTCTTGATAAGAAGATTAAACGAACATATTGGTCACCTTGTTCGCCTGTCTTAAATTCGATAGAGCACCTTTTAGGACTATTTTCGGTAGAGCAGTTACAACGCAAAATATTTTCCCAAGGAGCCTATATAAACTGCTGCAGCAGGAGTTGACTGTGTATTGCCTTTTGTAAATGTTCATACCTGTGCAAACTTAATCTGTTGATGGAAAACTGAAGTTGATTATGCATCATGACTTAACTCAGTGGCGCAACAGCCCATGAAAGCCAAGACCTACTGTGCCCATATCAGTATACGTGACCTTGGGTTCTGAGGTGCATGAGCAGATGTTCCAATCAGGTGATAAATCTGATGTGAAACCCCCAGGTCGATAAATGAGTACCAGCAAGCTTGGTACTCATTTATCGACCCACTGAAGGGATGAAAGGCTGAGTCGATCTTGCCCAGCCCGAGGTTTCGAACCTCGGACATGGGTGGGGAAACGCGATCACTACCACTCAGCCATTGGACATGCATCATTAAAATGAAAAGTTTGGAAAAAGCTTTCAAACTATTCAACTTACAATTTTCGACAAAGAATTGAAGCTTGTTATTACGTAATATATAAATATTTAAGATAATTTAAAGTAATACATTAACACGCACACAATTAAATAAATATATAAAGATTACTTATGATTTAATTTTATTAAACTCAAATACATTTTTTTTCTTAAAGTCCTTCATTCCTTAACTGTTGAAAGTATGGAAATACAAGTAGTCTTTGTAAAGAATTTCCTCATTCTATACTAAAAAAAACTAATAATAAAATCATTTTAATTATTATTTTCGTTGAAGAATCTTTTCATTCTATATGTGATGAACCCCCAGCCCTTTATATACCAGTCGGGGTAAGCAGCCAGCCCGTTACCCCTCAACCCACCTCCATCAACACGTAGAATGTAGAAAGTTCATTGGGGCACATGATCTCGTAGGAGGTCTTTATCCCCTATTTTCAAATTGGTTATTGACCTTACTGCTTAATTTGCCATTTTAGATTTTAGATATTAAGTTTAAATTTAAAAGAAGAAAAATTTGAAATTTATTAAAAATTAGAATTGCACTCGAATTTTACTTCTAACATGGCCCACTTGCACTAACCTCGAGCACGTACTTCATTCTATTGCGATTAAAGCTTATTACAAGACACGCGCTCTTATCATGACTTGGAGTACAGAATGATTTATTGACGCATTATAATAAACTAAAATACGATCAACAGCTGCTTTTTTTATTTAGTTTCATTCAATTACAAACACACCAGTTAGACTCACTCCAAGTTAATACACATACACATGTGTGTGTAATAAATTTTCATATATTACATTAATAAGGAAATTTTTTTAAAGCAGTGCTAAAATATTGGAAATATTTTAACAGGTTGATATTTCTTTTAGAATTCAATAGCGGATTTTCTTTTAAAAATTTAAAGTTTCAAAACAAATGGAAAAGAATTTGATTTAAAATTAACTATTTTATATTTTAAATTTAATTCCAAAAAATAATAGAGAACATACTGCAAAATTAATTGATAAAAGGCTGATTTCTCAACTTTTTTGATTCTGTACAGAGAAGTTATTGGAAAAAATGCAGAGATATGAAAAAATCTTAAAGTATAATTGCCTGGACTCAAATGTCAAAAAAAGTAATCCTTTGACTTAATAAAATTCTATTCCATTGTTGTTATATATGCCTGAAAGTGATGAGTTAATTTAGTGAACAAATGTTTCATACGTTACGTATTTTTCAACCAAATTTGAAAGAGAGAGAGAAAAAATTCCTCATTGCGTATAAAAATTTAAGGAACAACTGTACAAAATTTTCTCCAGAACTTTCAATACTAGACATATTTTTGAAAAGCTATAGACTCAGCTTACAATAAGCAAAGATACCCAGACGTTGCATAAATATTGACTTTCTTAAAAGTTTAAGTGCATTTTGTCACTATAAGGAGCGCAGCATCTAAACTTTTAGTATCACAGAAATACAGCAAAGTACACAAAAGTTGTTTCCATTTTCAATCATTCAAATTTTTTACTGGTATTTTATGTAACATTTACCTTTGGAAACCACGTTACAGTCACGTGATTAGAAGCACGTCGAATATTCGTCGCGAAATAGTATGTCCATTCTATTCAAACTTTAAAGACGGGTAAACACACATCCACATTCTTATAAAAGAACGCTATATATTTTATGTTCGGACTTACTGCGAAGTATTTTTGAAATTTATTCGCTTTCTCATACCTTTTGATTCCATAAACAACTTGCAAAAGAATTAAAAAAGGCAAGCAAGGTAGTTTTTCCAAAATTTGAAACCAAAAGATGATTTAGAAAATCAATTGCATTTTAAAAATATTGAGCCTTTTTTAATTTTTTGTGAATAACTAATATTCAAACAATGTTTCAATTTATCGAATTTAAATCAATCACTCTTAAGTTAATACGCGTGATTAAATATTTGTTCAGTATAAGGAAAGAAAACAAGTAATATAAAAAAAATTAAGTCAATTCCTAATTAGATCAATAAAAAAAATTTATTTTAGTTACTTTTTATTTAATAGTTACAATTAATATAAATATGTATATGCATATGACAGAGTCACATTATAAGAGGTAATTAATTTTTATTAATTATCTTTAAAGTGTCGTATTGTCATCCAAAACAATCGCGTATATAAAGTTTCAGTTCAACTGTTTAGCTTTGAAATGTGAGGGGGGAGGAATCTTTTAAAGATTTGACCCAAGCCACTAAAAATGAAGCCAACGTGGCTGTATCTGTAATTTTTTAATGATTAATTTCAGTCAATTAAGTTTAATTAATTGTAATTAAGTTATCGTATTGTTACCCAAAACAATACTGTATAGAAAATTCCAGCACAAATGACCGCTTTAAAGTGTGAGGGGAAAAAACCTTTTAAGTTTGGACACAAGTCGCCAAAACTGATGCCAACGTGGCTGTATTTGTAATTCTTTGAATAATTAGTTTTAATCAATTAATTTTTAATTAAATCACTGTATTGTCATCCAAAATAAGCGTGTATATAAAATTTCAGCTCAATTGAGTGCTTTAAAATGCATTTTTTTAACGATTGAAAATTTGAACAAGATAAATATAGAGAGAGTGTGAGCTAATAGTAGGAATTGAAAAAGGCAATCGATTTATAGAAATATATTGTAAAGACAACAAACCATTAAATACGTTTGATGAAGAAATATACTATTATGATTATAACTGAAAATAAAAGGGAAATGCACAACACAATTTAACCAAAAAATAATAACGAAAAAAAGATAATCTGAATTATTAAAATGTACAGATAAATAAGCGCATGAAATAAATTCTAATAAAAATAAATTATTTCAGAATGCATATTTTCATGTGTTATCACGCTAAGCCTGCTTTTACCAGCAATTAGCTTAATTTTTAATAATGCTTAATTTTTAGCTTTAGCTTAATTTGTAATAATTTTTTATGTAAGGGAATGAGGCTTTGGATCACAAAACTGATGCAGAATATGCTTGGTGCCAATATTTGAACATATGTAATGAAAAGTATGTCTCATCATACCTCGAATTCCAAGTATCCCCACTGACCTACCGTTTCAATTCAAACAAATTCAATTTCCAGTTTTACTGTTGCTATTAACAAAGCTAGCATTTCAGGTATCAGGGGTGCATTTGGAAAAGCAATGTTTTTCCCATGGCCAACTATATGTATCTTGATCGGTGTGTCCCAATGCCCAAATATTCACACATTTGCAACTGACGGAAGAACATATAATATAGTATACAGTAGCATCTTAGAGTAATATTCTGTTTTGAGTTCTTTTAAAGAGGAATTATATATTAAACGTAGATACTTTGGATTTTTTAAAATATTAATAGTTTAAGTTATTGAATATTTGTTGTTAATAATTATAATAAACTAGCTTTTACCCGCGGCTCCGCTCGCGTTTGTCTTTAAATAACTTCGAATTTCGAATCATTATCATTAGAAGTAAGTAATATAAAATAGTAATTTTTTATTACTTGACTAGAACGATAAAATTTTAAATCTGAATTGAGCTTAGTTTTAAAAAAAAAATTGAAAACGTAATTTATTATAACAATTAACAACAAATATTCAATAACTTAAACTATTAATATTATTAAAAATCGAAAGTATCTACGTTTAATATATAATTCTTCTTTAAAAGAGCTCAAAACACAGAATATTATTCTAAGATGCTACTGTATACCATATATTATATGTTCTTCCGTCAGTTGCAAATATGTGAAGATTTGGGCATTGGACACACAGATTAGGCTACATATAGTTGGCCATGGGGAAAACATTGCTTTTTCAAATGCACCCCTGCTACCTGAAATGTTAGCTTTGTTAATAGCAACAGTAAAACTGGAAATTGAACTTGTTTGAATTGAAACGGTAGGTCAGTGGGGATACTTGGAATTCGAGGTATGATGAGACTATCCCTTTTCATGACATATGTTCAAATATTGGCACCAAGTATATTCCGCATCAGTTTTGTGATCCAAAGCCTCGTTCCTTCACATAGTCGAGGAGTACCAAGATTTTGCATAACTGGTACATTAGTTTTAATTCAAGTGTATGTGAGGGTATACCCGAAAGTTCAAGTGAATTTAAGAACTCCGTGGGACATGAAGTACTTTGTTCTTTATCCATGAATGTATTCATTAATAAATGTTTCTTCAATTCCCCACGCCCTCCCCCGTACGTCGTTTGAATTTTTAATGTTGATTTTATGGACAATGTCATTGTTAGGCGCCAATATTGATCTTGCGTGCAACCACTGATCCCTATTTAAATTTTGTTGCAAGCCCGGGTAAATTTGAGCAATAAGATTTACATCATTTTCTCCTGCATTACAAAATTCTCTGAAAGTAAAATATAACCTCCAGCATTTGCGTCCAAACATCCATAACCGATTTTCTATTGCGTCTCGGCATAATGTTCCGAATCTACGTCATTATGAAGATGCACTCTCATGTTCGTTTTCAGACTGAATTTTTCAACTTTTCCCCATAAGCCTGAATTCACCAGCCAATATATAATAAAGCTACCATTCCTTCTATAATATCTGTACTATCTCGTAAATCCTCAAGAGTCCGATTTAACGCTTCTATAGCTTTCTTGTGAGACATCGTACTTTCATCCCACACTAAAAGCTTACATTGTGGAAGCATCCCACCTTGAGAGATATTTTTTTCTGAAATTTCAGATGAGTGAATCTTCAAATGCAAGATTAAGCGATAATTTTAAAACCGTAAGTGCAGTACGACTGTTGATCAGTAAAATCACGGCTATACCAGAAGAAGCCACAGCAAGTGCTATCTTCTAGGTTTTTCCGATGGCCATTAATAATAAGTTTAGCAAAAACGTTTTTACTGTTATCCAAGGGCTTCGAGAAAAAAAGAGTGCACCACTGCCGGATTCTATTTTGCGTAACACTTGTTGGAAAACGTGACTTTGTTCTGGAGTTAATTGAGGGATAAATTCTGTTACTTGATGTTGCAATGCTATAAATTCGTAGTTTAATTCTCAAGTAATTTCATTATCGAAGCCATTTCCGTCGACACGTCTAGGGCTAATCATTCCAAAATCATGTAACTTCTTCCTAACCATTCTGAAAACCTTTATTACGTTTCGTGGTAGATGTGTTCATTGAAAGGCATATTTGGTTGTTTTTTGTCGCAAAATATCTTCCGCCATGTATTCTTTGTACTTATTCCGAAAATTCAAAGTAATAAATACTTTCAAAACTAATCCAAAACTACTACAGTAATCAAAACTTTTTGTGAAACTGTCAATTAATATCACCATAGAATTTTCAATATCACTCGCTCGCAATTCGCTCTAAAACTTTATTTCGTTTCCCTCTTTAAAAAGTGGGAGAAAATTTTCATTAAAATATCTGGGATTGTCGGAATAGAGAACTTATTAGCCAACTTGGCGATATTTCTCAAAGTTTGAGTTTGACATTTAACAAACGTAACATAATAAACGTTAGACGTTTAATAAAAAACCATTTAAAAAATTGCTTGTTGTAAAGATGCTAAATTACACTATGTTTCAGTTATTTGTTGCAAATGTGAGAAAATTTTTATTAAAATTTCCATTACTGATTAAATGCATAATTTTGCGCCAACTTGGCGGGGAGTAAGCAACGTCAACGTTTTACACGCATAGTTCCCGTTCCCAAAGGAATATGGAGATAAAATATATCTTATGTTACTCGCTGATAATGTAGCTTTCCATTGGTGAAATAATTTTTAAAATCGGACCAGAAGTTCCCGAGATTAGTCGGAACAAACATACAGACAGACACAAAAAATTTAAAAATTGAATTTTTGATATAAGTAACTTATATACCTTTAAATGCATTTAGCAAAAAGTTGCTAATTTGAAATTACAAACAGACACTTCAATTTTATTTATTTGTATAGATTACGTTTTCAGTTTTTTTAAAACTAAGCTCAATTTTAGAATTTTTAAATTTTATTAGTTCCAGTCAAGCAATAAAAAATTACCTTTTATATTATTTACTTTCTAATGATAATAATTACGACTTTGACAGTTTTTTAAAGACACCAACGCGAGTGGAGCCGCGGGCAAAAGCTAGTAACAAATAAATTAAAATTATCTATATTAGATTTAAGTGAAACTTCATTAAAAATTTAAATAATGTTTCATCTGCTGTTTAATATATTAATCTAACTTATATGTAATCAGAAATAAAAAAATAATAAGTCAAATTATTGAAACTCTTATGACAAATGTGATGCCAACTGCTTGGTCCCAAAATCTTAATGCTATTTCATCTTAATGTTACTTTCTACATGGTATATTCAAAACCTAAGCTATTTTGATATTGAATTAAATTAATAAAAATTTATATTTATTTAATTACCCATTCAGTTTTTGTTAATGTATGAGCTCGTCATTGAAATATTTTTCATAATTAAATATTCGTTAAAATAACCTTAGGAAAATTAATTTTATATTTTTTATTATAAATCGTTTGGTATCTATAATATAATTATAATAAATATTAATTTAAATAAATCGTTTGCTATTTTTTTCTAACTGACAATTATTTCCGTAACTGGTTTGCAAAATAAAATTTGAGAAATATAATAGTTCCACAATTCAAGTTTTATCTTGGAGTTTGTAGCTGGGGTTATTTTATCTACTTTTTGTTGCAGTTATGTTTTTTATATTGTGGATGCGTTGAATACGGTTAACGTCGTAAAGAGCTTTATGAAGTATTAAGAACAATAGTTAATATTATCTCAAAAGAAATAAACTCTTAAAAATCTTGAATGATCGAAAGAAATATACAGCAACGGAGAACGGAACAGCTAATCATCCGACAAGAAATCGTAGACTGATAAATAAAGAAAAAAATTAACATATGATAATTGGTGAAAGAGAGTTCGACATTCAAAAATTTATCGCTTTGATTTAATTGTGGATATTTCCTCAAATATTCAGTTATTCCTATTATCTTGATGAAATATGTGTTTTTCATTTCTACACTTGAAAATTAAAACTCTGCGAAAAGGGTAAGTAATGCAAAACTTTTGATACATGGAATATAAATTGCAAATAAGAAATTGCAAGAATTTTTTTTTGAAGTCTAAAGCAACATTTAGTATTATTCTGAATGTTTTACAACTTTAGCTCAATAACGTAGAGCTAAAAAATCATTATTGTTAATTAATAATACAACATTTTTTTCATATCTTTAAACTAAAAAAAATAATCATTATAAGTATTGTTTGTGAAATAAGCACGTATACAAAATTAATTTTCTATGAAAATTAATGCAAATCCAATTAAATTTTCTTCAATGAAATAATTCGCTATGACAATTATATTAATTACTTTAATATATTCTCTTCAATTATTGTAATGCATTTAATAGTAATCAGAACAAGATGAACAATGTTTCAATAATTGCTAATATTTGCTTCTAAAATAACTAAGAACACTTGAAAGTTACTCAAAAATAACATTATGTGTCATGAAACATAAAAAAAACGTTTTTAATATTACATTAAATTATCTATTATCGTCAATACTACGAACGGTATTCTTGCAAATAATTTTCGGATGTAACGAAATATATATATAGAAAAAGAATATTAGTATTTTATTTAAAAATTTTCTTAGTTCAATAAATGTGCTTAAAACCCCCTGAAAATAGACAAAAATTAACCGGTAAAAAAATTGTGAAAATTCAACTCACAATCCCTTTATAGAAAAGAAAAGGGTATTATATATAAAAATGTAAAAGAACAGAGAGAAAATAACACACAAATTAAGCGGATTTTTTTTATTTGTAGCCATGATTTAAGTTGATGTACAACTTTGCACTATGTCATGAATCAGAGCCCGGATTTAATTTAAAATCTCCAGTTTTGTACAGAAAAAGGAGAGAGAGAGCATAATATGTAAACCATTTATATTAATAATCATGCTTTAACTGATGTAAAATTCAAATTATTTCAAAAATATTTATAGATTCTCGCACTCGAATATATGTGTTGTGAATGACAGTAAGTTGTCACACTCAAAAGTCTAAGTTTTGTTTTCATTGAAATTTACGTTTTGAAGGAATTTTTTCTTAATTATGCTGTGTGTGAGAGTTTTAGATTTCGTTTATAAAAGAAAAATAAGGAATTACAGTAAAATATTTTATATAAAAATTCAATTTCAGAATATACGATATTTTGATGCGGTTTATGGGTACTTACGTATTATACAGTCGGCCAATTTCACTAGACAATAAGATATCACCAATTCAGACAATGTCGCTAAATGCTGTTATCGTTAGAGTTAGTAGATTCGAACACAAGTTTGGGAACTACTTCTACTATTGGCTGTATATTGCGGCATTTGGCATCGTCCTTTGATTTGACACAAATGGTCGACGCTATAATACGTAAATACCTATTTTGTTTTTATTTCCGTTGAGAGCATTTCATTTATTAAATGCATATCTACGCCACTGTAACGAAGATCATAAAAATATAATAATATACTTAAAAATATCTTAAGGTATCCGACTACTTGCAATAACTTTTTTTAAAAAAAATGGAGATATGGGAATTTTTTTGTTGTTTTTAAATTTGCTTAGTACATTTTATGAAAAATATGCTAAAATTAAGATGAGGAAAAAAAATTATTATTACTAAAATGGGAAAAAATGGATAAAAATTGACAAAAAATAACATAAACGCGGCCCATTCTGTACCAAAAGTTTATGAACTAATTTTCAATTTTTCAATTCTGATGTGTTGCTATGTTACTCATTTTTGAAGTGACCTTCAGGATAAGAGATATTTTAATTTTTACAAAAACTAGAACATTTTATCTTAGTTGTTACATGAAATTGCTTAAAAAAACAGTGATTATATTCACATAAGGGACTGTGAATTTTGTAATAAAACAGTGATTGATAAATCTGAAGGTTAAAACACTTCTACTGTTATACAGAACATACACAAAAAATTTCAGTTAATTATTTTCAAAACTTTTTGAGAAATCGCTGACCCCGTTTGAGCATTTTCAAAAAAACGCATTTTGAGTAAAACGCGTTTCTATAATATATAAAGTATGACATCTTGCTTAAAGTAATGGCATCTTCTCTTACTAAAACACTTATAGTTTTTGTTGTAATGAACAGAAAATAATAAACTTGGTATTTTTATAAAGCTATTTAGATGGCCTGTAAAATAAAATCATAAGAAAAATTTGTCAATTTTTAGCAAAATCCACAATTTTAGAGTAGTCGGATACTTTAAAGTATAAAAATTGTTACAGAACAATCATATTCGACAAGCATATTCTTTTTCACACAAGATATGATAATTCAATTTTTTTAACTGTATGTAAAGAATCAACTGTATCAATGAATTGTATTAAAAGAATTGTAATTTGCAAAGAAAAAAGAATGGAATTCAAAAATAAAGTAATATTTACAATATATATATATATAACTAACTTATATCAATATTGATTAATTTTTTACCTAAAGAAATGTACATTAAATTTTTTTTACTGGTATAATTGTCTTAACACTCACAATTTAATTTTGAGCTAACCTTATTTCTTAGCTTTTTCTCTTAAAGACTGGCAAAAGCTGTCTTCGATTACGATGCTTACGGAATTCTTGCAGAATCCAGGAAATTAAGTGAATCATTAATTCAGATAAAAATGAGCTTTTCACTTTGAATAAATTTGTAATTAACTAAAACACTTTTACATAATTTATTTGACAAAATTTCTACATTTCTCGAAACATTAAATAATACATTGTTTAAATTTATAGAATTTTTTTATCTATATTTTTTAATATACTACTTATAAGTGTCACAAAATAGCTTACAATTCAAATTCACAATTCGAAGTTGTAGGTATACAAAGTTAATTTATGCTTCCGTCTGTATACATACATTAGTAAGATGCACTATACATCAACTAACATCATAAACGTGAACAGGGAAGGATAATATAAGTCTTTTGCAAAACATTATGTTTCTTCAAGTGTCCTGCTCAAATAAGCAATTACGTCATCAATTTCTACACAAATATGTACAAATTTAACTAACCATAATATGGTTAAAATTTAACTAGTGCATTTAAAAATCAAAAAATAAATAAAAAATAATCCAATCTTTATTATTTAAACAATCAGAAACTTTCTTTACCTTTTTTTCCCTGCGCATAGCATTTAAGTTGAATTTTTTAATAAATTACCATGGATCACAAATTTTGAGACATGAGTACAGACATTAAAAAATCCTAAGCCTTGAAATTATTTCAAAACTGTTAGACAATTTATAAAATTTTGTTAATGTTTTTCCAATTTCCGTGCCCTGATCTCGGATTCGAGTCTCAAATCCGATTTGGACCTGATACGTGGACTTTTAGTCATCTGCAGTTGGCAACACTTTAAATGCAAATGAGGACGTGTTATAAATATACAAATGCAAATGACGAAGAGATGTTTTTGTGTTCGAGTGATATGCGTATCCAAGACTTCCAAAATATACTTCCATTTTTAAAAAGAATTCGGACCCTATGGTCCGAATGCTTTTTAAATGGAAGTATATTTTTTACGTTTACTACGATAGATAGTAACATGTTTTTGATCCTGAATAAACTACTTTTAAAAACCTGATCTCGTAATTAGATCTTCCACCTCTACGAATACACTTGTAGAGAACGAAAACCTTTGATGCTAAAGGGGAATGAAAAAAAATTTTCATTGTTTAGTCAAAGAGTTAAATCTCTCGAACAACTAATGATATCACATTCAAAGACATGAAAATCACTTCATATATAATTTCAGCATAATGAAATATTATTCAAGAATGCATCAAATTTATTAAAAAAATATCTGAAATTTTGAATATCTATGCTTAAATTAAGAAATTAAGAAAGAAATTTTTATATTAATTGCAAGAAGAACTAAATGGCATTTGGTGAAACTTCTCAGTAGAATTAAGTGTTTATTTCTATTTTTTTCTAATAAAACGGCTATAAACGTGTGTAAAAAGAAATAAAATAAGTGACAACTATCTAGATTTATGTTTATCTGGAGACAAACAGTGAACCAAAGGTGTCAAAAGGTAAGTAAAATAAATTATCTTTGATTCAGTAGAAGAAAAACAGATGTACACTTAGATAGAAAAATGGCTTTTAAAAGATAAAATGAGACACATGTAATCAATATCTAATTAAATGACATAACTATTAATGTTGTAAATGCTTCACAGTAACCACATGAAAAATTTCTTAAGTCTAACATTTCATTTTAAGGGAGCCTCTTATGGAATTGCAGATAGATTTTAAAGGTCAATCAGCTTGTATGAGAAGATAGCACTCTAACTTTATTTTCAATGACAAGGCATAAGATACAGCATTCCATTTTGTAAAAATTACCCTGTAAATTACAATTTTAGTCATTGTATCTTTCATAAAGGGATCATTAAGAAGCACTTAATATTTTTATTCAAGATAAAAATCTCCATTGCGACGCATCTTTGGCAAATACGACCTCGTTCCGTTGTCTTCGAGCTTCCTTGATAATTAAGTACATTTATACATTATTATAATTTAAAATGTTATTTATTACTCATAGGGAAAAAGAGAAATTAGAAAGTAGTTAAAAATTTTGGTGTCTGATTTCAAAATGTAATATGTTTCAATGATTAATTTTTGGAAAAAATCATAAATTAATCAGAATTTTTTTCTTAATTTATGAATAGAATACAAGCCTAACGTAAAATTTTTAAAATCTAATTTTTTTAGGGGAAAAAACTGTACTAGAGTAGCTAAAGAATTAGTAACTGTCTAATTTACTATCCCGAATGAATCTTTATAATCACCCCATCTATTTGAAGAATAGTCTTTAGGGGTGTATGAGTAATAATTTTAAGGAATAAAATTTCTCAGCTGTTTAACTTCTAAGGCTCAAATTATCCCGAAAGTACATTCAACACAAGTTAAGAATTACCTGAAAAATTAAGATACCTGCAGAATTCTAATGAAATCACTTTAAATATATTATATCAATGCTTCTCAAACTTTTCAATACAGGCGACTGAATGTTCAATCATAATTTTCATCACGCCCCCTTCATACAATAACAATTTATTGAATTCAATAATACTGTAATTTGACGCTAAAACTACAATACGACTTTTACTTCTTGAGTGCCATCGGCGTATATAAACGTTTCGCTCAACCAAAGCGTTAATTGTCCCTGACGTATATATACGTCTTTCCAAAGTACGATCTTTTCTGTGCGCTGCTATCCCTAAAATTATTCCGCAGGCCTTAGATTGCAATAAAAGGATCTTGACAATGTTTGCCAAGGATTTACTTATTTCAAAGGATTTGTTTATTTTTATTCCTTTCCCCCTTCCTCCCCCTAATACATCCCATATGTGTGCCTACGTGGAAAACTGCGACATTGGGGAACGAATCACGTAACTTTTAATCGGTAGTTTAGGGATTAATTATAAACCTTTCAAATTATAAGGGAAAGTGTTAATTCTTATAAAAATTTCATACATGACAAGCCCATGGGGTCTGGTAATTATTGAAATTTTTCTTAACTTAGTATTGTTAAATTTATTATAAAATACATTGAACCGTACTGATACATTTATAAGTACATTATATCAGTGTAAATGTGTATTTCATTTTTTATTATGTCATAATGTATTTTGTTTTTTGTTTACTTTCAACAAATTAATAAATAATATTTGGTTTTGACTTTTCAATATGCTCGCCCCCCTCGTAGAATTATCACGCCCCCTAGGGGGTACTCCCCCAGTTTGAGGAACGCTGTATTATATCCTTCATAATCGACTTTGGATCAGATGATATTCAATTTACTACTTAATATTAATTAATTTTACTAAAAATAATACTAATCTGTTTCTTAAAGTTTAATTGAGAAAAAGCTATAGTCTTCAATTGTAGAGCATAAAAATAGGGATGGAATAAGGATTAGTATTTTACCATGTTCATCCTGAGATGTGTTCACTTCTTTTTCTCATAAAAATAATTTCTCTACCATTCCGTTGTTTTACCATGGGTCTGAAAACAGGGTGGTTTTATAAGAAAACATTTACTATGACACAAAACTATTGATTGTCAATTTATGACGTTTGGTATAATTCGTATCATAATTGCAATTCCGGATTTTTTCAGGAGCTCATATAGATTTGGGAGCCAAATCATTTCCTTGAAAACATTTTCACAAAAAATTTCTAGCTATCCATAAGAAAAGAATAAACCAACAGGTTATTTGTCAATCTCCATGCATGATGGAGATTCATAAGCAGAAAAAATCCAATGGATTATACACGACGTCATCACAATCTATACAACAATCTATAAGCATCCATTGTACTCTTCAAAATAATCGCAGAAGATGGTTCGCTGCGAGTATAGTTTGTTCGGCGTATAAAATAGCACATGCGAGTCGAAAAATTTGGAATCATTTAGTTCGTAGATATATATGCACCTTTACAGAATCAAACTTACACACAAATCAAATTAAAAAGTAGAACAACTGTTTTTATTTACTTAAATGACTTTATAAACTCTCAGGTTGCGAGGTGAAACAGAAGTACATCTGAAAGAGCGAAAAACAGGACAGTTTAAGAACAAGAGACGATATGCGAGTTACAAATGAATAATTCGCATAGCTAGAAATTATTCACTATCTAAGCCGTCGTATTTCAAACCGAATCAATGATATTGATACATTAAAAATCATTCTGAAATGTAAAAAAGTAGTATTTTGAATCATCCTTCAGAATAAATTATAGTTTAAAAAAACTAAAAAACACGCTTTTATAGTTAATCGAACTAAAAAGTAAAAAATAATTCTTAATATAAAAATAAAATGATTAACGATAAAATTAATGTCGTTGTGGTAAACCGTGGGATGCTCGATAACAATTATTATAATTTCTTACTAGTTCTATTCCGAAATGCAGAGTTAGTGTAAAAATGTAGTAAAAAGCACCCCACGCTTTTACCCCAATGACATTAATTTTCTCGTTAGCCATTTTATTTTTATAAGAATTATTTCTTACTTTTTTGTTCGATTAACTATAAAAGCGCGTTTTTTTTAGTTTTTTAAACTATCATTTATTTATTTCCATTTGCAGAAAAACTGGGTAATTGTCTATATTATGGTAAAAAATTTCTGACGCCTCTTTCCCTTTTTCACACAAAGAGCATTATTTTGTTTGTTGTATTTGTATTAACCAAGTCATTTTCGCTTTAGAGTTGTAACTTAATCTTTTAGTCACCAGATCTGGAAATGGCAAATTGTTAATCCTGATGATCCTGATCAAGACAATGGAACAAAATTAGTAAATTATTGTATTGCCATCAGTCCTTGACAAGTGTGCAAAATTTCGAATTAATCTGACCAGTGGGTAAATATCGAGTTCAAAGATTCCATTACATACAGGTGAAGCTCATAAAAGCGTGTTAAAAAGAAGATGCAGTCTATCTATAGTACTTTATTTAAAAAACGCAGTTTTAGATTTAAATCGTAACGTTGTCTGTGAAACACCTTTGTTTATGTAAAAATCATAATCTAAGACTTTACTTAAGAATTTTTTTTATATCAAGTTAAAGGAAAGGGAGGAAAAAAAGACGTAGAAGCGAGCTAAAATTTGATAAATGGTATCTAAGAGTAAGTAGCATAGCTTAGTAACGAGGAATTGTGTCAGAAAACACTTTGAGTCTGCCAAGAAATGCTGTACTATTTTAATCCAGTTACAAGAGATGTTAGGTAAGAAAATAACAGAGTATGGGAAGTTATCCAAAAAATTGAGTATTTTAATTTTATTTCAATTTAGCTCACTATAGACTCAAACTGAGTGCCATAAACCAGTCACGGAATATATTGTGTGAATTTCTTTTTATATTCATTATTTTCACGTTTTGGGAAAACAGTATTCTAAAAATTATTAAAAAAAATATCTCAATGTAGTTTTTATTCAAGTGTGCTCAAAATATTTGAAGTAGCAATTGTGCGAATCTGGTATCCTCCAATTTATTGATATAGTAGGATAATTATAATTAAAACATATATAATCTAATTGAATATTTTATTAATGAAACAGCTTATCATTAGAATTATTGATATCTGAGGGATAAACAAAAGTATCAGAATGTAAATCGTAATAATTTGTTTTACTTCAAAAAAAATCTATTTGTCAAATTTTGTCGACGCTATATCTTCTTCGATTATTGAGTTCGAGAAAAAAAATATGAAAACGCTCTAAACTACTCAAATGAATTCAGAGTTAAAAATGATGGTAAATTAAATTAAGATTGTTTAATTACTTAGAAAATATCCACCAGTTAATGTTTTTTTTCTCATTAATTGCGTTCGTAACAAAACTATTTGTTTCTTTTTTGTGAAACACATATAAATGTTCCTTTTTGAGCATTACTTCTGAATCTCTGAGTTATCTCAAAGGGCTCGGCTTACGCATGCGTGGTAACAACTTTATGTTCACCAATTCTGCTGTAACAAATGACCAAGGGATTTTTTCAAATTCATTTATATTTTCATTTTTGAATGTATTTAATGGAAATATTTGAGTAGAAAGATCTTAATATATTTTACATCTCCAAAATTATTTTTTACTCACTTTTTCTCGCGGGTCCGCTCGCGTTGAAGTCTTTAAATAACTGTCAAAGTCGTAATCATTATCATTGAAAAGTAAATAATATAATATGGTAATTTTTTTATTTCTTGACTGGAACCAATAAAATTTAAAATGTCTAAAATTGAGCTTAGTTTAAAAAAAACTGAAAACGTAATTTATTATTATAACTAGCTTTTACCCGCGGCTCCGCTCCCGTTGATGTTTTTAAATAACTGTGAAAGTCGTAATCATTATCATTAAAAAGTAAGTAATATAATATGGTAATTTTTTTTATTTCTTGACTGGAACCAATAAAATTTAAAAATTCTAAAATTGAGCTTAGTTTAAAAAAACTGAAAATGTAATTTATTATAATAATTAACAACAAAAATTAAACAACTTAAGCTATTAATATTTTTAAAAATCGAAAGTATCTTCGTTTAATATATAATTTCTCTTTAAAAGAGCTCAAAACAGAACTGTGTACCATATTATATGTCCTTCCGTCAGTTGCAAATATGTGAAGATTTGAGCATTGGACACACCGATCAGGCTACATATAGTTGGCCATGGGGAAAACATTGCTTTTCCAAATGCACCCCTGCTACCTGAAATGTTAGCTTTGTTAATAGCAACATTAAAACTGGGGATATTGAAATCGTTTGAGTTGAAACGGTAGGTCAGTGGAGATACTTGGAATTCGGGGTATGATAACACTATCCCTTTTCATGACATGTTAAAATATTGGCACCAAGTATATTCTGCACCAGTTTTGTGATCCTAAGCCTCGTTCCTTTACATAGTCGAGGAGCATCGAGATTTTGCATAACTGGTACATTTAGTTTTAATTGAAGTTTATGTGAGGGTACACCCGAAAGTTCAAGTGAATTTAAGAACTCCGTGGGATATGAAGTACTTTGTTCTTTATCCATGAATAAGTATTGCGTAAAGCTCCCTAATTTTATTCGGCGAGTGACATTGTATGGCTTCCTCCATAGTAATATCTAGTATATCTTCAAAGTAATACTTCCACGTAAAATATCTAAGTTCAGCATAAGTGAAAAATTTGTGCAAAATATGAATATTGTATAATTAGATTTAAAAAAAAAATCAAAGTGATAAACATTCGAAAAATCAAAACTTTTTATGAAACTGTCAATTACCATAAAATTTTCAATATCACGCGCGCAATTCGCTAAAACTATTTCGTTTCCCTCTTTAAAATGTGGTAGAAAATTTGCATTAAAATATCTGGGATTGTCGGAATAGAGAACTTCTTAGCCAACTTGGCGATATTTCTCAAATTTTGAGTTTGACATTTAACAAACGTAACGTAATAAACGTTATACGTTTAATAAAAAACAATTTAAAAAATTGCTTTTGGAAACATGCTAAATTACACTGTGTTTCAATTCACTGTGTTATAAATGTGAAAAATTTCCATTATTAAAATTTCCATTATTGACCAAATGCATAATTTTGCGCCAACTTGGTGGGGAGTAAGCAAAGTCCCACGGTTTTACCCGCATAGTTTCCGTTCCCGTAGGAATATGGAGATAAAATATACCTTATGTTACTCGCTGATAATGTAGCTTTCCATTAGTGAAAGAATTTTTTAAATCGCACCAGCCGTTTCCGAGATTATCCGGAACAGACAGACAGACAAAAATTTTAAAAATTGATTTTTTGATATACACTGGTGTGCAAAAATTAAGGAAGAGACGGTTTTTTCAATATAACTTTGTATAAAAGCATTCCAAATCAACACATTTAATACCGTAAGATCCCCAATACGTAAGGACATGAGTAATGTAAGCAACACTTACTAAAAGAGAAATCAGAGGGATAAAAAAGAAGCTTTATTGAAAAAGTAGCATGGAACGCAATGCGACTGAAGGCCGAAACATCCCTATGATGGGTGTCCAGTAAGAAATATCCGGTCTTTAGTAGGGGATATGATCTCCCCTGACTGCTAGGCAGGTTTCACAGCGTCTGCCCATGCTGAGAATGAGGGTGTCAATGAGTTGTTGAGGCATTGCTGCCCAATCGTCTTGCAGCGCCAATTGAAGCTCCGGAATCGTTACTGGTGGTAAGGTACGAGCTGCCAAGCCTCTGCCTAGAAAATCCCATACATGCTCGATGGGATTGAGATCCGGAGATCGTGCCGGCCAATCCATACGTTCAATATCCTCACTCTCTAAGAGCTCTTCGACAGCTACTGTGCGATGACATGGTGCATTGTCATCCATGAAAAGGAACTGCGGACCCATAGCGCCTCTAAAAAGACGCACATATGGAAGAAGAATCTCGTTACAATAACGGGTCCCGTTGACTGAACCTGCGTCGAAGATGTGAAGGTATGTACGACTACCAAGCATGATGCCTCCCCAAACGAGAACACCGCCACCTCCATACTTGTCCCTTTCAATGATGTTCGAGGGATGATTGCGGCTTCCCCGCTCTCTCCAGATGAGTATGCGATGAGAATCGCTAGTCAGACTGAATCTGCTCTCATCTGTAAAGAGTACTCGTCCCCATTCATTGTCTCTCCAATTCCGGTGTTCCCGGCACCACAGAGAACGCCTTCTCCGATGGGCAGGCGTTAGAGGTACACACCGTACAGGGCGTCGTGCAAACAGACCACCGCCGTGCAGTCTTCTGGCCGCGGTAAAACGCGATATCGGTCGTCCAGTCGCCTGTGTCGTGTGTCTAGCGATTTCTCCCGCTGTCTGCCGCCTGTTTCTTCTGGCCTGTAAGGCAATATACCGGTCATCTGCGGGTGTGGGTTCCTCGTGGACGACCACTACTGAACCCCCGGATAGCTGTTCCTGTAGTTTGAAATTGTCTCCAAAGTCGTGAAACGATGCTGTGAGCAATTCCGAACTCTGCAGCCACACTTGTCACATTGCGACCTTCCTCCAACTTCCCAATGATTCGATCTCGGTAAAAGCATCCAGATGTCGTCTAACAGATTGATTATTCGCCATTTCTCGCTGAGGCAGCAACTCGGTGTGATTTTAACTGCTATACGGTGTGCAATCTCTTTGCCAGAAATACTAATCTTACACCGACAACATGCTTTACTACTCAGACACTCCCCCATTACGTCTACCTGCATATCTGCGCATGTTCTACCGTACATCACCTCACTTAATCTCCTGATTGGTCTTTCTGTCCGCTCTGCCTCTTCGTTCAGCTGATATGCTAATTTTTTGACTTCGTCCTTAATTTTTGCACACCAGTGTAAGTACCGTATATACTTTTAAATGCATTTAGTAAAAAGCTGCTAATTTGAAATTACAAACAGACACTTCAATTTTATTTATTTGTATAGATATACTAGCTGTTACCCGCGACTTCGTTCACGTAGAAATTTACAAAAAAGTGTTTTGTTCAATTCACAGATCTTACGAAAACTTAATAATTCTGTATTTGACGTTAAGAAATACATACACGCTATATATATAGAGAGAGAGAGAGAGTTTAATGTCATTTTTTTACTTTGTGAATCAATGTTTTGTTTTTATATTTTTGTGTTCTTTCTGCTTTTTGGTGTTTATTGTTTTATTTTTTTTTTATTTTCTTTGTTTTTTGTTAATTTTTGTGTGGTTTTTTTCGTATAAATTTATTGAACATCCTCTCTATATACAGTATTAAATTTATTGAAAAATCTCTTTATATACAATATTTGGTGTACGATTTTCTTGAGCTAAAACAAAAACGCCAGTGGCATTCCTCGCACGTGAACATGCCACGTATAGTTGGCCATGTGAAAAGCAACTCTTAGTTAAATCTATGTCAACTTTGCTTAACGTTTGCCCTTGTGACTTGTTAATTGTCATAGCAAAGCTGACACTTACAGGGAATTGTAGTCTTTTGAATTCAAACGGGAAATTCGATGGTATTATGGGAATTCGTGGTATAAGTACTATGTTACCTTTTCCGCATCCGGATATTATACGACCTTCTATAACGTTTCTTTGCAATGACACTACTCGCAACCTAGTACCATTGCAAAGTTTTGGTGGGTTTAAATTACGGAGTAGTATGATGGGAACGCCAATCTTAAGTTCTAGCTTGTGAGGAGGTAGACCAGGCACAATTATACTGTTTAAAAATTCTGTTGGATAACTAACCGTTTCATCCGGATTGCAAACTGTATTGATGGAAAGGTATGTTTGTGATTCACCAGGAAGCTTATTTAACATGCGCTGATTAAGCGCAGTAACCTGGTCGTTTATAGGTGCTAAAATGGATCTTTCACACAACCACGAATCTTCTTTTATATTGAGATTGTGAACATCATCATAAATGCTATGTTTTTTATCAAAATCTGAAATATTTTCATGAATAAAAACCTAACAATGTTTAACATCGATTTCTAATTATTATACTTAAAGTTCAGCTGTTAAAGTTTAAAACTGCTTAAATATAACGAATTAAAAAAACTCACAATTAAGAAATTAAGAACAATTTGAATTATTTTAGAAACAACTACCTACGCAGTTAACTAAATAAAATAACCTAAGATTAATTTATCAGAATCTGAAATATTTTCATGAATAAAAACCTAACAATGTTTATCATTGATTTCTAATTATTACACTTGAAGTTCAGCTGTTAAAGTTTAAAAAAGCTTAAATATAACGAATGAAAAAAACTCACAATTAAGAAATTAAGAACAATTTGAATTAAGAAAAACAGAGAGGTAGAAAAATGAAAGATACCTTGAAAATTATTATTCTTCGATTACAATATAAATATTAAGCAAATAATAACTATTGTTTAAATGTGACTAAAAATATAAATAAAAAAAAGAGAAAGGATTAAAACTTATCAATTTTTTGTTTCTTGCATTGCTTTTTGCTTATGAAGCCTTGATTTATTATTTTTAAAAGTGCATCCGAAACAGCCGATGCTCTACTTAACTGAACAGTGAGATAACTATCATAAAAAAAAATTATGGCACGTGTCAGCGAATTATGATGTGCGCGTGTAACACTGTTATGTCTCATGTAGAGCATCGGTCGCCAGTAACCAAAACAACGACTTCATTAGCTCAGCTTGGCGTTCAATTTGGCGTTCATCTTGGCTTTCAGTTTCACGTTCACCCGTATAGTTTCCGTTCCCGTAAGAATACGGGAATAAAATATAGCCTATGTTACTCCCCGTTAATGTAGCTTTCCATTAGTGAAAGAATTTTTAAAATCGCACCAGCCGTTTCCGAGATTAGCCGGAACAAACAGACAGACAGATAGACAGACAGACAGACAGACAAAAATTTTAAAAATTGATTTTTTGATATAAGTACGGTGTATATCTTTAAATGCATTTAGTAAAAATTTGCTAATTTTAAATTACAAACAGACACTTCAATTTTATTTATTTATATAGATTAACAACAAAAATTCAATAACATCAACTTTCAATATCACTCACGCGCAATTCGCTAAAACTTTATTTCGTTTCCCTCTTTAAAAAGTGGGAGAAAATTTGCATTAAAATATCGGATTGACGGAATAGAGAAATTCTTAGCCAACTTGGCGATATTTCTGAAAGTTTGAGTTTGACATTTAACAAACGTAACGTAAATAATAACCATAAAAAACCATTTAAAAAATTGATTTTTGTAAAGATGCTAAATAATACTATGTTTCAGTTATTTGTTACAAATCTGAGAAAATATTTATTAAAATTTCCATTATTGAGCAAATGCATAATTCTGCGCCAACTTGGCGGGGAGTAAGCAACGTCAATGTTTTACCCGCATAGTTCCCGTTCCTGCAAGAATATGGAGATAAAATATATCTTATGTTACTCGCTGATAATGTAGCTTTCCATTGGTGAAAGAATTTTTTAAATCGGACCAGAAGTTCCCGAGATTAGCCGGAACAAACAGACAGACAGACAGACAGACAAAAAATTTTAAAATTGATTTTTTGATATAAATAATATATCTATATAAATAAATAAATTTGAAGTGTCTGTTTGTAATTTCAAATTAGCAGCTTTTTACTAAATGTATTTAAATATATATATGGTACTTATACCAAAAAATCATTTTTAAAATTTTTGTCTGTCTGTCTGTCTGTCTGTCTGTTTGTTCCGGCTAATCTCGGAAACGGCTGGTGCGATTTTAAAAATTCTTTCACTAAAGGAAAGCTACATTATCAGCGAGTAACATAAGGTACATTTTATCTCCATATTCCTACGGGAACAGAAACTATGCGGGTAAAACCGTGGGACTTTGCTTACTCCTCACCAAGTTGTCACTCAAAATTATGCATTTGGCCAATAATGGAAATTTCTCACATTTATAACACAATGAATTGAAACACATGTAATTTAGCATCTTTACAAAGAACAATTTTTGAAACGGTTTTTATTAAACGTATAACGTTTATTACGTTACGTTTGTTAAATGTCAAACTCAAACTTTGAGAAATATCGCCAAGTTGGCTAAGAAGTTCTCTATTCTGACAATCCCAGATATTTTAATGCAAATTTTCTACCACATTTTAAAGAGGGAAACGAAATAAAGTTTTAGCGAATTGCGCGCGATTGATATTGAAAATTCTATGGTAATACAAGGGGTGATCAAATTGAAAAGGTACGAAACGACATAAAAATGAAACAGTTAAACATTTGCATATTCCGCCAAGGGAGAATGTAGTGAGACATCTCGGGATGCCATTGGAGACTCTGACTGGGATCGGATCATGCGCAGGTGCCCGCATGCACAGGAGAGAGCAAAGGCTCTTATAAAAAGCGGCGTCCAAATGATGCGAGCACAGAATTACTCGAGCACAGAAAAAGCATTAACTCCGATGTGTACTGTGAGACACTCCGACGCCTACGCAGGTCCATCAAGAACAAAAGACCGGGGCTGCTCACGGAGGTTGTGGTTCTGCTCCATGATAACGCGCGTCCACACGTCTCCAAAGTCACACAAATGGAACTGGACAAGTTCCAATGGGAGACGTTGGACCATCCGTCCTACAGTCCGGACATGTCACCCTGCGATTTCCATGTGTTTGGTCCACTGAAGAAACACCTGAAAGGAAAGCGCTTCAACTCGGACGACGTACTCAAGGACACTGTGAAGGACTGGGTCTCGTCACAGCCACAGGAATTCTGGGAACAAGGAATCCTGCGGCTTGTTCATCAGTGGGATCGTTGTGCTCAGGCCTATGGTGTATATTTTGAATAAAGTCTATATTTGTACCCACCGTGTCGTTTCGTACCTTTTCATTTGATCACCCCTTGTATTAATTGACAGTTTCATAAAAAATTTTGATTTTTCGAATGTTTATCACTTTGAATTTTTTTAAAATCTAATTATACAATACTCATAGTTTGCACAAAATTTTTCACTTATAATAAACCTAGATATTTTACGTGGAAGAATTACTTTGAAGAAACTATGGAGGAGAAGCCATACAATGTCACTCGCCGAATAAAATTAGGGAGCTTTACGCAATACTTATTTCATCTTCGGTCTTTCTAATCCTCAAACCTTTTGGAAAAAGTACAAAGACTACATGGCGGAAGATATTTTGCAGCAAATACAAGCAAATATGCCTTTCAATCAACTTATCTACAACGAAACGCAATAAAGGTTTTCAAAATGGTTGGGAAGAAGCTACATGATTTTGGAATTATTATTCCTAGATGTGTCGACGGAAATGGCTTCGATAATGAAATTCCTTGAGAATTAAACTACAATTTTATAGCATTGCAACATCAAGTAACAGAATTTATCCCTCAATTAACTCCAGAACAAAGTCACGTTTTCCAACAAGTGTTACGCAAAATAGAATCCGGCAGTGGTGCACTCTTTTTTCTAGACGCCCCTGGATGAACCGGAAAAACGTTTTTGCTTAACTTAATATTAATGACCATTAGAAAAACCCAGAAGATATAGCAGTTGCTATGGCTTCTTCGGGTATAGCCGCGACTTTACTCGCTTAATCTTGCATTTGAAGATTCACTCATCTGAAATTTCAGAAAAAAATGGCTCTCAAGCAGGATGCTTCCATAATGCAAGCTTTTAGTGTGGGATGAAAGTACAATGTCTCACAAGAAAGCTATAGAAGCGTTAAATCGGACTCTTGAGGATTTACGAGATAGTACAGATATTATAGGAGGAATGATACTTCATTATATATTGGCTGGTGAATTTTGAAATACTCCCCCTGTAATCCTGTCGCAAATGAAATCAGTCTCTATTAAATCATCAAGCTTATGGGCAAAATTTGAAAAATTAAGTCTGAAAACGAATATGAGAGTATATCTTCATTATGCAGAGACGCAATTGAAAATCGGTTATGGATGTTTGGACGCAAATGCTGTAGGCTATATTTTACTTCTAAAGAATTTTGTAATGTAGAAGAGAGAAAATGATGTAAATCTTATTGCTGAAATTTACCCGGGCTTGCTACAAAATTTAGATTGGGGTCAGTGGTTGCGCGCAAGATCAATATTGGCGCCTAACAATGACATCGTCCATAAAATCAACATTGAAAATTTAAACGACGTGTGGAGGAGGGGGGAAATGAAGAAATGTTTATCAATGAATACAATCTCATGGATAAAGAACAAAGTACTTCATATCCCACGGAGTTCTAAAATTCACTTGAACTTTCGGGTGTACCCTCACATAAACTTCAATTAAAACTAAATGTACCAGTTATGCAAAATCTCGATGCTCCTCGACTATGTAAAGGAACGAGGCTTTGGATCACAAAACTGATGCAGAATATACTTGGTGCCAATATTTTAACATATGTCATGAAAAGGGGTAGTGTTATACCCCGAATTCCAAGTATCTCCACTGACCTACCATTTCAACTCAAACGATTTCAATATCCCCAGTTTTAATGTTGCTATTAACAAAGCTAACATTTCAGGTAGCAGGGGTGCATTTGGAAAAGCAATGTTTTCCCCATGGCCAACTATATGTAGCCTGATCGGTGTGTCCAATGCCCAAATCTTCACATATTTGCAACTGACGGAAGGACATATAATATGGTATACAGTTCTGTTTTGAGCTCGTTTAAAGAGAAATTATGTATTAAACGTAGATACTTTCGATTTTTAAAAATATTAATAGCTTAAGTTTTTGAATTTTCGTTGTTAATTATTATAATAAATTACACATTTTCAGTTTTTTTAAACTAAGATCAATATTAGAATTTTTAAATTTTATTGGTTCCAGTAAAGCAATAAAAAAATTACCATATTATATTACTTACTTTTTAATGATAATGATTACGACTTTACAGTTATTTAAAGACATCAACGCGAGCGGAGCCGCGGGTAAAAGCTAGTATGCCTTTATATGCATTTAGTAAAAAGCTGCTAATTTGAAATTACAAACAGACACTTCAATTTTATTTATTTGTATAGACAAGGAACTAATATTTTAAGGGGTGGAATAATAAAAATTTACAAATTGTGAATAAAATCCTTGCACCATTTAATTTAATTAATTGATTCAGTTAACACCATTGGTTACAAGCATTATAAAAGAATATTTCATCTCATTACAAATGTGCTTTGACTAAAGAAATAATTTGTCCATCATAAGTATATTTACAATAATATCGGGATAAGGAAAAGACTGCTTTAAAAATTTTAAAAAGGCATAAAATTTAAAAGAGAGCATTTTAACTCTATTAATATGTGCATTGTGTGATATTTTATGCTTAAGAAGAATAATGCTAAGAAAGCAAGAAAAAAATGTTTACGTCGAACTTTTGAAAATTAAAACTTACTGCAAATAAGTATTTAAGTAATCATTGAAAGATGTGAGAGAACTGACTCTCTATTCCACCTAAGATTGCATGATCAGAACAATAATATGGTTTAATTGACATTTAATCTTAATGAGCTACAAGATCCACGAATAAGACAATTTGAAAAGTAAAATGTTTTAGTTCAGATATCATTCTTGTTATCAGATGGTTATTTAAAATTTCTATCTCCATTTCAAATAATTTTAGCACAATGCGAACTGAAAGTCTACTTATTGCAGTTAAAAGCAACTGATAATGAAAACAAGTTGAACATGAGATTCCTAAAAGGGGTGTAAAGTTCCTAAAAAGAAATACTTACAATTCAAGTGATGCAGGTAATTAATTCATTAGCATAGTTTGACATTCTACAGAAATAATCATAAATAATATTTTAAAAAATTTAAGTCACAATTCCTACTTAAATCAACAAAGAAACAAAATTACATATGACAAAACCACAATACTAAGTGGTAAAATAAAAAGTGATTTTCCTTGCTATTTTCCATTTTCTTTTCTATATATGGTATTGGACTATTATTCTTGTGTTTGTTACCATTTATTCATTAATTAAATTTAATTATTCCTATAAAATACTATAGTAAAAAGAAATTACATTCTCAGAAATAAGACCATCCCAGATGCAACTCGAACCCGTGACCTTTGGATTAGAACTCCAGCACGCTATCCATTGCGCTACAGGGACACGACGAGTGATTTCCATTTTATATATGGTGTTGGACTATTAATTTTGTTTGTTACTATTTATTCATTAATTACATTTAATTAATGAATTAATATTTGGGAAAAAAACTGCATTAACATCAAGTATCATCCGCTACAAGTTTTAAAAAATCTTGTTGAACCTCAGTGGATGACTAGAAAATATTTTATTAACTATTGAAAATTTGAACAAGATATATATACATAAATAAATAAATAAAGGGAGAGTGTAAACTGATAGTAGGAATTGAAAAATAGCAAACTAAATTATCAAAATATGAATTATCAAATAAAAATACGTTAGAAATGAATAAATGAAAAATTCCTTTCAATTAAAATTTAGCATTGTAAAAATTGTTTAAATATTATTTCTAACTGTATTTTTTATTCTTCTAAATTTTATTTTAATCCGGTATTACAAACAAATAGAAGAGATGGTTGGTGTCTTTAAATTTAATTTAACCCAGAACTATTAGTCCTAAGTCTAAGTTGTTAATGTAATGGTATGACTATTTTAATTTGGACCGTCTTGCTATATTGGGTTGTTTTAAGTGTTATACTTATTGCAATTTAGTATGATGTGTTAATGATTATAAATATGCAGTGTTCTTAATTCCTTTATTCCACATAATAAATTTACTTAGAGTTTAAATAGCAGGAAAATAAACTCCTCTCTCATGAAATATTTTTGCTATGTACATTTTGCAATACATTTCAAATTTTTTATGTGACATAAATGAGTTCAAATACACAAATTTATAGATTTCAGGTTTTCAGACTATATGTTACTTTGTTGTTAAAAACAGTGTATTCAAATTATATATCTCAAAGTAAAACAAAGTACCTATAATGTAATAATAATGAGGACATGATGCCAAAGCTGAACGCACTCATTACACGTAAACAGCGTTACATAATGTTTCAAAACTGAATACGAAAACACATTGAATAAGAGCCAAAAAAACTCGGCCAAAATATTGCGTA
Organism: Trichonephila clavata; assembly: GCA_019973975.1. Lineage (NCBI taxonomy): Eukaryota > Metazoa > Arthropoda > Arachnida > Araneae > Nephilidae > Trichonephila > Trichonephila clavata. Next base: position 24,811 of record BMAO01016889.1, on the reverse strand, counting down.
ACTTATTGTTGAACGAAAGAGTATTTACTTTTGAAATGAACCGTTAACAAGCTCTGAACAGAAAAAGAAAAGACGTAATACTTTCTTAAACAACAGAATCCGTTCAATCAAAATATTGTGATTACAATGTGTTAAAATAAATTCTCTCCTTGTAATAAGATATTTTTTGTCTTTTAAAGCTTATTTTATATTAATACACTCTATGTTTTTTTTTGCATTACATATTAATATAGTTCTTACATTCATTTATATTATGCTTGTAAGGAATGAGATGTTCTCTCATTCCCGCCTAGAGCTGCGGAAGGAAGGGAAGGAAGACTAGCCATATCCAAAAATCAATCTATTTATTGATCACACAATTTAACAACACAATTCAAGTAATTTCAACAAGAAGAGATGTTCTCAATCTAAGCAATATGTGGATTAATAACGAGATGCGCGAATTATGACAGACTTTAAATATCGACCCTCTTATTTGTGATCAAATCTGCTATCCCAATTATCTGAACACTAATTAAACTTAAGTGACAAATCAGTTTAATTCTTTCACCTATCAAATATTTGAAATGCGCTATAAAATGGTATAATACCTGATCAGTAGCAATCTATCCTATCTCCTCGCTTTCTCTCTTCCCTAGCTTGAAAACATAGACTATATATATCCGACCTAATCAAAACAATCAAGGTTTTTTTCTTCAGATTGTTGGTTGTGAATAAACTCGAATTGATAGACCAAAGATTTACCAAGAGGATTAAGGAAAGGACGCAGATAGATCCGTCACATGCTGTAGTATATATGTATTAAAATACTTATGCACAGTATATATTGTAATACTTACCATATCGAATGAGACGATGATTCACTTTAGATCAGCGATCTGTGAACTGTATGCTAGCCCTTTCTATAAATGTGACCGCAGTAGCCTAGTGGTTATGGTCATGAGTGTGGCCGGCGTGTCATGAGTCAGAGCCCTAGTTTCTGAAGACCTGTTGTGTAGAGGGGATGATGCGAGTTAAATCTCTCGTGGCTCAAAGTCTTCCCGTTGTCGTGGTGTTGTAGTTTGGAAAGAGGGTGCAAGATCAGGTGTTTGTCTAGTCAGTTGACCATAACTCAAAATTACGGGGTCCATCGCCAACAGCCCTCGTGTTGCTTTATAGTGCTACTTAAATAAACACAGACTCATCCCAAAGATTAGCAAACAACTTTTTAAAGCATTTTTCTTACGTAAATTATAAATTTGCGTTACATTTTTGTAAGAATCTTAAGTTTGTTTATATTTTTTTTTCCACGGGAGCAGCTCAAAGAAGCATGAAGTATGTTCGAAATATCTTTTCACTAATGCTTGAATACTTGTTACTTGTCCTAACATGTTCTGTGTTCCGTCCGTACCGAGTCCGATCCAATTAATCTACTTAATGTCGTTCTCATAAAAAAGTGTCAATTATTTTTTAAGAAAATGCACTGAATGTCCACTTTTCAAGTATAGAATTGCAAAACATGTCTTCTGTTATATTATTTTTTGCAATATATCGAACATATGCAATTAAATGAGCATCTTTAGCTTCATTTGTTCAATCATCTACTTATGCGGTAAATTTCGATGTATTTAACTGAGAAATTAATTGCTCGCGAAGATCGTCATATGCATCATCGTTTTTTCTATCTATATTATTAACAAGTGGTATTTGACCCACCTTTTCGTATATAAATAACCGAACATTATTTTAACCATATCAATAGCTGCTGGCAAAATTATAATTACTCCTATTACATATTATTTCGTTGTATTATGAGAGTCTTCAACAAACTTAGTATGACACTAGCAATGCATTTTCACGGAACATAATCTTTTTTTACATAATTCATTCAATTTTCTATAAGAAAAATTATATGGGTTTACCAATATATTCAGTTTAGTTTTGAGATGGTGCTTTAATTTACTTAATCTAATTACAGAGTTTCAAAATAATATTGGGGCAAAACAAGTTTTTCAACATTTTTTGAGACAAATATCAAAATTTTTTCTTACATGTCATATCTGAGGACAACTAGAAAGTCTTAAAGTTGCCTTCAAACATTGCTAAATAATTTTAAAACTCTGCATTTCTCGCGCATTAACTGAAAAAAGGTCTCCAAATAGAATTGGCACATCGCGGGAATTAGTGAAATAAATAGCCATTTTTTGACAGATTAACTGCAAAAACCATTTTTAATTTCATTTTTTCAATTTAAGGATCGAAATTTGCTGTTTAATCCGTAACTGGGTTACCCGTACGGGCTATCTAATGCTGTCCACAACCGATTTGTGCTTACGCTGAACGGGCACTGATATTTTCCTCTTTCTGTCTCTGATATGCACATAACTTTAATTCTTATAGTGAGATTATTTGTGCTAGTATTTTTAAGAGATGAAGTTTGTCCATGTTACTGAAATATTTCTCATCCTGGATTTTCTTAGTAGTGAAGGCGGAAATTTTTCATTGAAAGCAAGAATTTGGATTCTTGAACATATTCCAAAAGAACAGGGATTGGCGAGGCAATGTACTGCTTGAAAAGAAATGAAAGTGGAAAAATAATCCAAAAAGCCGATATTATCTCTGTCTCCATTGCAATGTATTACACCAGGCTTCAAATTGTGCGTGCGTACCCACACAAAATCCTCAACCGTTTAAACAAGAGGTACGAGCATGAAATTGTTTTGCAAGTTTAAGCAAAATTCTTTTAAGTTTTTTCTGCAACATTCTTCATAGCATGTAGCATGTACTAAAAAAGCAAACATTTAGGGTTTTTCGCGTGTTCCATAATTCTAAAATAAAATGTACTATGAAAACTTTAAAATTGAAAATTATAATAAAATTCTTGCAGTTTCGCATTTTATTAAGTATTACGCTTGGTCATATGCAATAAAAAATGTGCCTTTTTTTTAAGGGGGGGGGGGGACATTTTGGGCGGAAAAAAATGACCGCTTAAGAGTTACATTGCTGAGATGGAGTGAAATACTTCAAATAACCTCTGTTAACATTAGAAAATTAGTGATTCTTCTTTGGAATCATTGAAAAACTATAGAAAAATAATTGAAATATTAAATAAGTAAATCATAACATTTTTCTGAAGTACAAAAAGACATATTCAGCCGAAACTCTTGTCCAGGACGTTCAAGGTGTTTTACTATGTATTACTATTGAACATAGAAACAGTGGATCGCTTGGAATATTTTTTGCAATCACAAGAACAGTGCAGAAAAGATGACAATGGATGTGTGTCAAAGGTTTAAAAAGCCTTCCAATGTAAAAAAATGTCAGGAAAATTTTAGGAAATTATAATTGTCACGGATGTGAGTGGCAAGCGAAAAATCGTCGATTAGTAAAGCAAATCGAAAGGTTTAAAGACAATATACTAAAAAGTACATTCAAAAGCCTTCAGACTTTTGGAAATAGATCTCTAGATGAGAGCAAGTACAATGTTTCTGAAAACAATTGAAAGCAAATAATATAGAAGAAACATAATACTGAACTGGAAAGGAAGAATTTTAATACTTTTGTGATAAAAGGAGAATGTAGCCAGATGGTATGGAGGTGAATAAGTGCAGTTAGTGTTGAAAATCTTCATTTAGTTGATGAGAATATTGACATATTCCTTTATTTAAATATTTTGAAACAAAACACTAAAAGAAAGGGGATATTATCAATTTTCAAACTTTATCAGGATAATGACCCGAAACAAAATGCTCATATTTTGTACTTTTGACTATATATAACTGTTCACAAGTAATCAGAACACCTACACATATTAATATATTCAATCCTATCGAGCATATTTAAGATCATTTGGAACATAGAATCCCAGAATTTAAAATTTAAAATGAAAAATCTCAGAGAATGACTCGTATCAGAATGGGAGCAAAAAGGAGCTAATTTTTTGAAAATCTTGTAAAATCCATACCAAAAAGGCTGAAAGAAATCATTAAACGTAAAAAAGGCTTAACACATTAAAAAACATTTACAGTGGTTTTTTTGTTAAATTTAAATTACAACTATATGTTCCAATATTTCTTGATTGATACTTTTAGTTAGTGTAGGAGAAATATATAATTTTATTCTATAATAATTATTTTAAAATGTTTCAAGTTAATTTCAATCTTTTTTAGAATATATTATTAATGATTAAATTCGATATACAAGAAAACATTTTGTTAAATTAGAACAGTTGGCTTTTCTTTCAAAAAAAGATTTAAAAATTTATTTTGCTTCCTTACTTTTTGAGCCCTTTTATATATCTACGGCTAAATTTTTCGTGCTAAAGAAACGCATTAGTTAAGCTAAATCATGTATAATAACACATATGAACCCTAACGATAAGGTGCATTCTATTTTCATGTCTTGGAAAGTTATTTACCCTTGTTCCCTTTCTTGTATTCCTACTATTTTTTATTCGTACGAGTAGTTTCATTATTTATTAATTTTCTTACGTTCTAATAATCTACAAATATTAGAATTATACTTATGTTCTCTAAAAAGACAACTTCTAAATTCTTATGATTATTCAGTAGCGTTGAAACGTTTCTGATGACACGTTGAATTATAAGAAATTAGGGTAATTGTTTTGATGCTTATTACGAATAACAGTTTAAGCAGCCATTTTATAAAATAACTGTGCAATTACAAATTGCTAACAAACGGCATTACTCAATTTCAGGGGGAAAAAACGGGTTTCGCATTTAAATTTCATTTTGATATAGACCTTAAGTGTGATGGGTACAGAGCAGTAGACCTGCCTCACTATCCAATATCATCATGAACGGAGAATATACTATTGTAATGATTTGTGACTAAGATAAGTGACAGGGGATTGTGGATTGTTTAGCCCTCGAACGATGCCATGCTTATTGCGAAGGACTTATGACTTAGTAAATGGAAAGGGATCGAAAATGAAATTGAGTGGAAACCTAATGTAATTAATAATCGTTCCACTCCTTTACCCATAAAATAATTGTCGGCATCTTTTGTTTTAATTGGATTTGAGTTATATTCATAAACATATTGGTGTGCATGCATGTTGAATTGTAAAATACCCACTGGACCTATATGAAAGAGGAGTGGGGGTGGGCAATAGTTGAACTTTTTGATATATTTTTTTCATGTTTGATACAACTAATACTTGTGGTGGCCATTTTATGAATTTATTATGCATTCTTCCAAACTGAAAACCAGTTAGGTCACTGAATTTCTAAAAAAAAGATTTTAATTTTTTTAAAAATGATTTTTAAATATTTTTTCTATGTTGTGCAAGTAATGTATTTGTTCATCTTCCCTCGATTCAACTTTCGGGAGTCGACCCTTCCTGCCACTGCTTCAGAATCTTTTGCGACATATTGATAAAAAAAATACCTGTTTTCGAACTACTAGACCTACAGTTATGAAACTTGGTATGTATATATGTGTTGTTGAATTGAACGGTTTGTTGAACGAGTCTTACAGAAATCGACTCTCAAAGGTGATTACTGGAGCTTATAAAAAAATTCCGTTTTGGGTCCATTAGAGTTAGACTTGAAATTTGACAAGCATATTTATTTTATTGAGTAGAGATCCATCAAAAATGAGTTTTGTGGAAATACACTTGGAAGGGTGGTACCAGAGAGTAAAAGAAATTTCTACTTCAATTTTAGAAATCATTACTTGGAAGCTCTGTTATTTTTAAATCAAGAACTATAAGAATATTTATACATATGAACAGTATATTTTCATATAACATCATAAAATTCCCAGTGAAGTGGGCGAGTAACGGCTAGTAAATAAATAAATTTAAATACAATATGTTTTAGCAATATATGAACTACCCAGCTATACATCCCAAGTTTTTAATTTTGATACAGTCAAAATTACAATTCAATGCATTTCTCAGTTTTTCTCTAACTTTTTCCCCCCTCTTTTTTGTACGAAAAATTTATGATTCATTATTCATTGATAATGTTCAATTTGGGGATGTTATTTTGTTTATTCTTATTTATATATTTAATTTTGACACTCTTATTGGTCTAATTCTTCCGATATAAAATGCAATACTATCTAAAAACTAAAAAGATAATTTACAAATTATTTAAAAAATTGGTTTATATCACGATTCCAATTGTTGGCATTTCCTTTATTCATTTGATCCTTAAGTACTTGATGACGCTATATTTTATAACCAAGAGGGAAAAAAAGTATTCGAAGAAATAAACTTAAAGTAATTTTTTATTTCGAAAAATATTCTGATATGTAAAAAGAAAGTAAAATAAATAAATTTTGTAATTGAAATCATTTCATATTTCATGCCATGACATTTACCATTAAAACATTTGTACTGAATAAAATCATTTAAATTAACTCCACGGTGCAATTGGTTACATATACGAGAGTTGTTTCAAATGTTCCTTTCGTTAATATTTTAATAAGTTCCTTCTAAATTCTTTAATAGTTTAACCGTACTCCACATTTCTTAATTATTACGAAAACAAGACGCTTCAAAAATTGCTTAAAGTATCCGACATTTTTTTTTTTAACAAATTCGAGATATGGGGATTTTATTGTGGTTTTTAGATTTTTTTAGTACATTTTGAGAAAAATACGCTAAAATTAAAAAGATAAAAAGAAATTATCATTACTAAAATGAGAAAAAATGGGTAAAAATTTACAAAAAATAACATAAACGGGGCCCATTCTGTAGCAAAAGTTTATGAACAAATTTTCAATTTTTCATTTCTGATGTGTTGCTATGTAATTCATTTTTGAAATGACCTTCAGGATATATAAGAGGTATTTTAATTTTTTACAAAAACTCTGGAGCACTTTATCTTAGTTGTTATATAAAATTGCTTAAAATAACAGTGATTATATTCACAAAAGGGATTGCAAATTTTGTAATAAAACAGTGATTGATAAATCTAAAAGTTAAAACACTTCTACTATTATACAGAACTTACAGAAACAATTTCATACAGTTAATTATTTTCAAAACTTTTTTAATGATCGCTGGCCGTTTGAGTATTTAAAAAAAACACATTTCGAGTAAAACGCGTTTTAATTAAGATATATCTTGCTTAAAGTAATGGCATTTGCCTTTACTAAAACACTTCTAGTTTTTGTTCTAGTGAACGGAAAATAATAAACTTGGTATTTTTATAAGGCTAATACGATGGTCTATAAAATAAAATCATGAAAAATTTGTCAATTTTTGGCAAAACTCACAATTTGATGGTAGTCGGATACCTTAAAATTACAAAGCTAACCATCTCCTTATGTTGTATAAATCAACATTAACAATTTATTCGTATTTGCAATGAAAAGTATTGTACTTCTAATACATAACAAAACAGACTAATAAGTTTTTTTTCAGTGATGAAATTTAAATGAAAATAATAATTTCGCCAACGAGGGATTTCATCAATCAATTACACAATAATTTGATTTTTGTAATTGTCTTAGCCATCTCGATTGCGTCACAGAGGACGCATAATTAAAGCGTTTAAAAACGATCACGTGATCAAAACGTTGATAGTTAAGGATGACGTTTTTAATCGCATTTGACGCTTTTGATTTTTTCAACGCGTTAATTCACCAGTTAAACATTTTATGCGGGAAGTAAAAAATAATTTGCTTGCGAAATTATGTAATTATTATCCAACAGAAATATTCTCTTGAGACACTAAAAATATTTTAAAAAACCTAATATATATATATATATATATATATATATATATATATTCAGCTCATTTTGGTAACATCGGTTTTTCAATTTTAAACCCGAGCTTAGCAAATCTTAATGAATTACACTCAAAATGTTCTTTGAAAAGGTACGCACATTTAAGATATTTATCCAATTCTGACATTAAATATGTTCTTAACTCTATTATCACAGACCTTGCTGTAACATTTTTTAAAAAAAGAAGCCACCTTACATCGAACTTCAATAGCATGTTGTATAATTATAACAATCTTTTAAGTGAATGTTCTTTAAATAATATTCAAACAATGCATGAATATCTTCGATCGCTAAAAAACAGTTCAGTTGATATCCTTTTACGATACATTTCCACAAAAGTCTTATTTTTATAATGTGAATCTTTTTAGAGCGACATTTATCATATATTCCTTTCGTATTACGAGGACTATGAGACTTTAAATATTTTAAGCAGTTTTTTAACATCAATTTTCAATTACTTAAATGTATGAATATTTTCCCATTCAACAAATATTTACTCTTATTCTTTTAAAAGAACTGTTAGTTTTATTTTCATTGTTTGTTTAGTATATTTTAAAAATATTTTTCTCATCCTGTTTGGGTATCAATCTTAAAGTACCATATGTTCACGTGTAATACTCGCTTACCTTGTCCGAATTCTTTTATTCTTCTATAGACAAAAAATGAAATGTTTTGAAGTTCTGTTTTTTTATTATCAAATGATGAAACCCTTCCTAAATTTAAACCACAAAACTAAGTTCTTTTGTCTTTGATTATATTCATAAACTAAGCAAATATTAAGATTCCCTATATTGTTTTAAAAAATAAAATCATGTTAAAAATATTTATCTAGTCATAATTTTAAAATACAACACATGTCACGTGAATTCCATACTCGCGATCTCTTCACGACAAGAATATGACAAAATAGAACAAACTTACTGATCAGTTCCGGTTTGTTTGCAAACACTCTCTCCTTCCAAACGTCAAGCTTTTTCGCTCCCTTTTCAACCCCGTTCAACATTTAAAACACTCTCCACTCGTTGCCCTTGAAATAGTCGCAAGAAGTTGAAGAGTTCATTTGCTTCCCATGTCTATTTATGTTCGAAACATCCGTGGTGTGAAAATGCAAACAAAAAGTCCTTGAAGAATTCCCATCGTCCTTTTGGGCTTCTTTTTTCTTAATCTATTTCCGGATGCACAAAGTTCTATAATGGCGACCTTGAAAAGATAGAACTGTGAGCTAATAAATTGGATAAACAAGGTCAACATTAAAAGATTTAGAAGTGTTTTTTTTCTCTCTCTCTCTGCTAATGACAAAACTAAACTAAGTTGATAAATAGTTATTACTTCGAAGAAAGCTGCACGCTAATTTTTAAATTTGAAGGGCTTCTTTTTTTTAGAAGTCGTTGAAAAGTAAGGCTGCCATTAAATTATGATAGCCCCGATAATAAAGAATCCTAAGCATCCCATTCTTTCTCCAAGGTGGATGAGTGATCCAATCACAATTGAGATGTTTATTAAGACAAACAATTTTGCTGCAATTTTCACTGACTTTACTTTGAAAGGAACTAATTTTACCTGCAATAAATTTTGTATTAATTTAGCGCTCAAAAATTGGGAGAACGATTAAAATATTTTAAATGTAATTTTACTTTAAAATAAATGCAAATAATTTTTTTAGAGGAAGCGGACACTGTTTAAACTACTAAATCTTTTGTGTAAAATTTTAGCATTTTAAATCTCGTTTTAAGGTGCTAAATAATTTTCTGAAGATTTTAGTGAAATTTATAGGGAATTATCCTTAATGTATCATAATATTGCACTTAAACTATGTTTAGAATTTATTCACAAATTTTTCGCCTTTGTAATTTTTTTAAAATTAAGATGCAAAATTTAAGACATCTTCATTAAATTTCTTTCAATACTTAAATTTAAAATAAGGAATGAGTAAAGCATCGGATTTTAACTATAAATCATTGACAGAGAATAAACTATTTCTGAAATTCACACTGGAATTTTTTCCTCAAAAAAAAACTCCAATTACTTTTTCAATTGCAAAACGTTTTCTTAAATTATCAAAAAAAAAATCAAAACTACAAGGGTGCTATTTTTAACATACAATTAAGAATGCAATTTTGAAACATTACGACCTTCAAACAAAATTTAAATAGAAAAAAAGTAGTTCAAAATGGGAAAAAAAATCTTGGAGATTTTTGCTTTCCATTGCTTTAAGTCCCTTACCTCATAGAAAAACTATACTTAAATGATAGTAAAACTAATATATTTCAATAGCTTTTACTGCTAAAAATGAGAGATAACATTTTTATCATAACGCTCTTTAACACGCGTAACTTCGTAACATTTTTAAATAAAGCTTTGTTGTCGTAAATTTGGCTTTTTGTATCTCTTCAAGGTAGAGTGGGAAATTCCTATAAAACTCTGACATATAAATACATATTTAAATTTATGTTAAGAAAAAAAGTTAGGGATTTTAAAGTATAGCTTCAGTGAAATTTTTAAATTTCAACCTGTTGAGCATTTACAGGAGGAGTCTGGCACATTTTCAAATTGTTTTCGGTATTTAAGTTTTAAAAACAATTTGAGGTAATGAATTTAGTGTCTGAAAGAAGCATGAACTCCAGCAAGACAAAATATAAAACTCCTTATAGTGGCGTAACGGAAAATATTAGGGCCCCCTGCAAAGTTAGGTATAGGCTTACGAAGTATTGCAAAACCATAACATCAGGCTTTGGGCCCCATAAAATCTTATGCCTCCCCGCGATACGGAGGTTGCGGGGGTGTACGTTACACCACTGGCTCCTTATGTTATGAAGCAAAAAATAAATTATAGTTTGAAAAAAAATAAAAAACACGCTTTTATACTGAATCGAACTAAAAAGTAAAAAAATAATTCTTAATAAAGAATAAAATGATTAACGAGAAAATGAATGTCATTGTGGTAAAAGCGTGGGGTGCTTTGTACTACATTTTTACACTAATTCAGTTTTTCGGAAATAGAAGTTAGAAATTATAACAATTGATATATTTATAGAACACCCCACGCTATTACCCCAATGACATTCATTTTCTCGTTAATCATTTTATTCTTTATTAAGAATTATTTTTTTACTTTTTAGTTCGATTCAGTATAAAAGCGTGTGTTTTTTAGTTTTTTTTTAAACTATAATTTATTTTTCATTTTTTAGTTCGAACTACAATAAAAGCGTGTTTTTTAGTTTTTTAAACTATCATTTATTCATTGTTGAATATATCCTTGAGTTTGATATTTGAAGCTGGAATTATACCTGGCTGTGGAATTTGTCTTGCTCTTCAATGGATATTAATTAACGGGTCTGAAGTGTATTTATTCTGTCCGTTTACGAGGCCTCGGATGAGTCCCGTATCGTTGTATTAGATTCCGTCTCTTTTGAACAGGTCAAACAAATAAAAGTGTGTAAAGCAGAAAAAGTTCGAATTTAAAAAAATTTTAATTTACCATGTTTTTATAACATGGACTAAAAATTATAAAATTCCTCCTTTTCGTTTTTGTTTTCTTTTTTCACATTTTCATGCATTGTCGTCTACTTCTGAACTATGGTCCAGATTTCAAGTCTAGCACCTCGGAAAGTCACACAGTTTAAAATCAATAACAAAATTCCACCGGGACAGACATTAAAGAAAGCGAGTTAATAAAATCATGGTAACAATTAAGTGTCAATCGGTTTTTCATCTTTTAAACGTGTTCTTTTCATGTTAATTCGTATCTTTTCTAAACGTATTGCTTTATAAAAATAATAAATATTTAGCAGTTAGAACGCAAATTATTTCTTTTCACATGGACGAGCCTTTTTTTTTATTTTCATTTTCAGAAAAATGTTTATATTATGGTAAGAATTTGCTAACACACGCCCACCCTCCACTTCCTCAGATACAGAACACTTTTTTTGTTTGTTTTACTTCTTTTAACCACAGGTGTATTTTATACTTGCATATAATTAGCTTTAAATTCAAAACACTCGCTTTAGGGTTACACCTTATTCTTTTAGTCGCTAAATCTGAAATTAGTCGCCAAATCTGGAAATGATGTATGAAATTAGTCGCCATGTCTGAAAATGGTATATGGAACTAGTCACCAAATTTAAAAATGATATGTGCAATAAGTCGCCAAATCTGGAAGTGGTATATGGAATTGTCACCAAATCTGATTATCCTTATTCCTGACGATCCTGAAAAGGACAATGGAACAAAATTATTAAATGATTGTATTGTCATCGGTCCTTGACAAGCATGCCAAATTTCGAATGAGTTCTATCTTTTTAAGTGGGTAAAAATCGAGTTCTAAGATTCCGTTACATGCAAGTGAAACTTATAAAAGCGTGTTAAAAATGATGAAATTTCACAATCGAGACCCTTGAAAAAAGTATTAGTCCAGTCATATTAGGGTTTTGCTGCGGAATGATAATAAGCTGAAAACTTGTATAGACCTTTATTTTGTCACTCTGAATGTTGTCAAAAGTCTCATAAAATCTCGTGTCCGCGTCTTAAGATATTCAAGGTCAAAGATTAAGAAAATCGGGTTTTTTGCAAATATCTCGTTTCCTATGGCTTTAATGGTATTTACATTTATTATAAATATTGTAAAGAATAAAGTTTTCTATAACTTTAATTGAAACATTTTTTTATACATCAAACTGTTTTTAAGATAGAGAGCCCTGAACGCGGAGCGCTTAACTATCTACAACATAACGCAAGGTCAACCATTAGTCACATGATATAATACGCCTTATAAAGTCTATAAACCTTAAAAATATATATAGTTACAAACATTTGGCATTTTTTAGTTATTATTACATTACATTTAGTAATAGTTTTCATTCAGCAAGTATTTATTTCTTTTATAACACTTACATATTCGCGTAGTTCAAAAGTTGTTGACAAATATGCTTAAGGTATTTTTTTAGTTATATTCCATTATTTTATATATTAATTCCATTTAAAGTACTGAAAAAAATAAAGCAAGTAATTCTTAATTATATTTTTATTTAGAAATATCGTTTTTCTTTTTATTACAATCAAAATTAGGATGTGTGAAGAGGTTTCACAAAAATTTTAATAAGAAGAAGAACATGAATGTTATTTTTCTTTCTTCCTTTTCTTCTTTATTGTCTTCCGGTCACTCAAAAATTTCCAATACATTCTCATTATTTTCGTTGGGATATTTATCTCCAAAGGGTATTTATCTCCAAATCTAGAAGGATTTTGGGATCAAAAGTACAATCTTCATCGAGATCGCTCTCGTATCGTGAAGCATAGAAGCAAGCTTGCCCATTATACTGGCCACAAGCTGAAGAATATTGCAACCCCGATTTCCTACATCCACAGCGTGAACCACGACCATTTTTGCAGTTGCAAAATATTGTATTGAGTAATTCATCTGGAGCATGCGGTAATATTGTCGTGATCGATTCCAAGAATTTATTCCGCAGAATCCAACCCCATTCCTGGGGTTCTAAATCATTCCCTAACCAAATTTAAACTTGATAATATACACTGCTGTTGTGTTGATGAGCCTCTTTACTTGTTGGTGAAGATTGGATATCTGCACGGGTTTTTTTTTTTTTTTTTTTTTTTTTTTTTTTTTTTTTTTTTTTTTTTTTTTTTTTTTTTTTTTTTTTTTTTTGTGTGTTTGTTGAGGTTTGTTGACTTTATGTTGATGTGTATAACGAAGATTATTAATACTGTTCTCAGATTTTGGAGCATTGTATATCACAACAAGACTCGTACTCCATTTTCATGTAATGTTTGTACAGGACAGTTTTCTTCTTGGAATACTTGAACTAGTTGATCTAAATACGGAATATTCTCTAATATTCTAATGAAATTTTTTTTTGTTTTTTAAAAAATGTAGATTTTGTGTCATAGCCACTAAATGCGTGCAGAAATAAAATGTGCTTTTTACAATGAGGATATTTATCAAAACTTTTGGAAGAACATTTTTGAGTTGGTAACATTCCATTTGCCAACTTTTTTAAGAACACTTCTTCTTAATGTTCTTGAATACGTCCAATCAAAATGACGAGCAAATCAATATCTTCTCCTACTATGACGGTAGTCCTGTAATGTTCGAATTCTTCAATAGCTGTTTCTACGATAAGAATATCTGCATCATCTCTGGCTTGTTTTGTCGTGATATCAACGCATTCTAATTTCCCAATCAACATCTTAATAAAATAATTTTTATTACATCGATTCGACAAAAATTTCTCTTGGCGAATTGATACGATCATTGTTTCGTCGAAACAAACTTCATTCGATTTTGATAAAGCAGCAGTTCTTAGCTGTCTCATTGCTTTTATGTTTTTGCTATAGTCCGAGTATCCATCAAATACAACTACAATTTTAGAATCATAATGTTTTTGTAAATATTTTACGTATTTATCTAAAAGTATCGAAAAAGTATCGTCTTTACTCCATACGACGCGATGCAGAAGAAACCCACCATCGATAATGTACGTAACATTTTTTTCATTGAAGTTGAAATCGACAGGAGTCATATTGTCATATAATATCGCTTTCGTGGTATTTCCCATATCATAATTATCAAATAAAGCAGATGGATATGGACTTAGCTCATATTGGAGATATTCTTTAATATTACATTTAAACTGTTTACTTTCAGTTATTGTTTGGAAGAGTAGCAATAGATCCAATTGAAACTCTACAATCTTTAATTTTGACAGATTTGGTGACAATCGAAAGCGATAAAACCTTATCGAATTGTTTTAACCTTATTTCATGAAATTGTAAACCAGTTATCTTTACCAATGATTCTAATCCGATTTCATGGGCTTTGTGACAATTAATTTGATCATTCTCAACCATTACAGAAGCTAAAGATACCAATTGTTGCGTATTTAGAAAGAGATTATGAAGTGTTAACCATTCAACTAGCTCACTTACATCAGTATTATCTCTTTTTACTCTTGAATCCTTAGCATTAACGTGTTGTTCAGAAGAGTTTAAAGAAATGGTATAAAACTACTCCATCTCCTCACAAATTGTATTTATAGCGTACATAGCAAACGCACATCTACATAAAACACTTTCTTGCGTACTTCGACCGCGAGATACTCCCTCTTCTGTCTTCATAGATTTCATTAGACTCTGTTCGATAACCATATCTGTCCATGTACCAGAATTAAATTTCTCTATTCGTTTCACGGTGGAGAATCCCTTTTAAAAGTTCTTAAAAGTCTGTCCATCCATTGTATTTTAGAAATCGATCATATCTTGAAGATATAAATGTGCAGACTTCTCATACAAAAAATGACCACTAGCATGAAAATACAGCAGCATTCTTCGTACAGCATTAAAATGTTTTTTGAAAAGTCACAGTCTTTCCGCGCGAATGAAGTCGGGTGCTATTGATACCATTTCGAAATATTGCACCCATAATTGTGCTGTAGGACATCGAGCTTTTAATTCATTCAGTTTATTCTGAAATGGATCAATAAATAAGTTTGAGTTACCTACACACTCTTCAACACCTTCATAGGAAACATTTCGGCAATTGATTTATTCAGTTAATTCATTTAACACACAATCTTCAATCTTAATGTCTTCGAAGATCATCATTGATAATACAAGTCGTAATAATGTATGACCTCTGATACTTCTTGAAAAAGCGTGACCATTCAATATTTTATCGACTGAATTTGTAGCATATATTTTACCTAGAGCTTCTTTTAGTCCACTTCCGTCCATTATAAATCATATGGATCCAAGAAAGGACATGAGCATATGAAATCCTCCTAATTTAACAACTATCTTACAAAATTCTGAGTTAGCATCTGATGCAGCAACTATTTCACAAGCTTTAGAGTAGAGAGTTTGATCAAAAGTAATTAAACACGTTTTTTGGCTATGTAGCTTGGCAATATTTGCAGCACAATGTAAAATAGTATAAATTGTGTCAACGTTACTGGCAGGATGATCAATAAAAGGAAGAAACATAACCTGAGAAGTAGAAAAAGCCTTATTATATTTAGTGAGCTGTTCCAGAAAGCCATTCCACCAGGAAACGATGAAATATTCTACGAACAGATGAGGTTTATTAAAAAAATATACTTGCTGAATGAAAACTATTAATAAATGTAATGTAATAATAAATAAAAAATGCCAAATGTTTGTAACTATATATATTTTTAAGGTTTATAGACTTTATAAGGCGTATTATATCATGTGACTAATGGTTGACCTTGCGTTATGTTGTAGATAATTAAGCGCTCCGCGTTCAGCGCCATCTATCTCAAAAACGGTTTGATGTATAAAAAAAATGTTTCAATTAAAGTTATAGAAAACTCTATTCTCTACAATATTTATAATAAATGTAAATACCATTAAAGCCATAGGAAACGAGATATTTGCAAAAAACCGATTTTCTTGACCTTTGACCTTGAATATCTTAAGACGCGGACACGAGATTTTATGAGACTTTTTAGACAACATTTAGAGTGACAAAATAAAGGTCTATACAAGTTTTCAGCTTATTATCTCTCATTCCGCAGTTGACCCTTTTTTTTTTTGTCTAAGATGACTGGGCTATATCTAATTTTATTCGCTTATTCATCGTTATATCATTACTAAGGCTTTCAAACCTTTTCCTTTTTTTTACTTGATGAATTGTCTTTTTCATTGTACAGAACGATTTAATTGGCACAATAAAAACTGCTAATTGAAGCTAATATAATAATCCGAATTTTTTTCAGATTATTTTAAAAAGCAGCTTTTTGTTTGTCTTTCAATAGAAGTATCATTGCGATATTACGAAATTTTTTTCCTCATAAGTTTCGCATTTTGGTGCTCATCTATTGTATGTTAAACATTTTTAAGATACAAAGGTTTTATTAAATTATAGTTTAAAAGAACTAAAAAACTTCCTTTGAAAGTTAATCGAACTAGGTTGTAACTTAATCTTTTAGTCGCCAAATCTGGAAATGGGATCTGAAATTAGTCGCCAGATGTGCAATGGAATCTGAAAATGGTAAATCGTTTTAATACTGATCACAATGGAACAAAATTATTAAATTATCGTATTGTCATCGTTCCTGGATAAGTGAACAAAATTTCGAATTAATCTGACCTTTTGAAGTGGGTAAAAATTGAGTTCAAAGATTCCGTTACATAGAAGTGAAGCTTATAAAAGGGTGTTTAAAATTATTAATGTACGCAGTTACAGTTAATATCTTTATTTGGGATTTGGAGCACAACAAAGGCTATTATCCCAAAGTATTCATGTACGCAATTTCTATTATTAAGCTACTGTATCCATCAAACAGCTGCGGTAGCCGAGTGGCCACAGTTGCGAACTTGTAGCCGGTATTGTCGTGGATTCGACCACGACTGCGAGTCCTGATGCCACTGAAAACCTTCCATGTAGAGAAATTGATGTACTTTAAAAATCGGTCTAATCTTACAGTATTTAAGTTTACGTGGTGTGGAAGTTTGATTTGTAGGATTCCAGCTCTGATGTCTTCCTCGTCATTTGAACGAGATACAAAATTACGTGGTCCATCGCCAACAGTCTTCGCATTGTTTCAAAGTTAAGAAAAAATCAAATTAAGTTAAAAACTGTATCCACCTAAAGTCCGGTGATATATAAAACCGATGAAATAAAGAAGAAATGTAAATATAAAGAAATATACACACACACAGAGGGAAGGGAGAAAGTAATTTTACATTTTATTAGCAAGCATTTTTTTTATTATCGTAAAATCCGGCGTGTAACACACGTACCTATACTTCAAGCTATAATTTTTAATTTTTAGGTATATTTGCCGTATAACGCGCATCCCCTTATTTACAAAAGTACCTGAAATATATTTATGCAATGTTCTTATGTTTTAAAGTCATATATTCAGGTATTATCCCAGACTTTTAAAAAAAGAATATAGTATACTTCAATTACAACCCTTTAAAAGTTCATTATAGGCATGTCATTTCTTTTAAATAAAAATATATATTCTGATATATGTAAAACTTTCTCTCTAATTTTTCCCATACGCATCTCTTTTTTTATTTTATTTTTGAAGCTATTATTTTCGTACCCGGCGTATAACGCGCGCCCTTAAATTCTGATCCTGTTTTTTGTGTTAAAGGTACGCGTCATACGCCGATTTTTACGGTATTTTGTAATCCAAAAGAAACTCACATTATAACAGGAAGCATTTTTATTTTGTTTGCTCTTTCGCAGAGGGAAAACTTTTATTAATTCTAAAGTTTATCAGTTTTATGAAAAATTATTGATATTTAAAAAAATTTATACCAATTAATAGAATTGTATCAATTGACCTTTTGAATTCAACAATCCATAATAAGATAAATTCTTTTGACTCTATGTCTGATACAGAATGTGCGCCGCTTCTAATTGAATATGAATTGTATTTCTTATACTTAATCTCGTCTCTGTTTAATTTCGCGCTTAGTAACAACAGCCTTGGCACATCTGCACTTAATTTTGAAAGTAACCTGAGAACAAAAACATACTGAGTGAAGTTAATAAATTAGTGAACTGGATCTAGGTCAACAAGTCCCGACGTTTTTTACCAAAGGGAAAAATCCAGTTATTTTGCCAGATGGGAGCATCAAATTATTTATGAAATACGAGGTCAGTGTCAAATTAATGCAAATACATTCTTGTCTAAATACAAACAATAGGATAAAAAAAATGTTTGCCGCGAAATATTTCTTCTACGTTTCTAAAGTCCTTTTAATGATGCTAATCGCTCATCTTGATAATCTTTTCTTCCTTTTCTGTTAAATTTAAAAAGAAAAACGCAGTGTATTTTTTAAAAAATTCAACTTAAATTCGGGATTTGTAATTTTGCTAACAATTACTCTTATTTCGAGCCACGAATAACAGAATAATAACTGAAGTTTTGATTTCTAAAACTCTTTGCTTGACGTGTGTGTGTGTCCTTTAGAAAATTAAAACAAATCCATCGTAGTAAAAAGGCTTAGTTTCGGCCTTTTTGCGGTAAGTTTTCAGAAAAATAATTTTCCTTTAATCTCGATAAGTTCCCACTATCCTAAATTTTAGAGGTTGTCTGCTGGCAGAAAATAAAAAAGTGTTATTAAGATATTTTAGGGCACTTCACAAATATTTCACGATCAGCAATCTCTATATTCTTATAATTATAGGTTTTTCTTCTTTTTAATCCCCTTTAAAAAACTTCACTTGTATGCAACGGAATCTTTGAACTCAATATTTTTACCCACTTTAAAAGGTCAGATTGATTCGAAATTTTGCTCACTTGTACAGGACCGATGACAATACAATAATTTAACAATTTTGTTCCATTGTCTTGATCATGATCATCAGGATTAACTATTTCCCATTTTCAAATCTCCTCCCGCATCTGGCGACTAATTTCAGATCCCATTTCTAGATTTGGCGACTAAAGAATTAAGTTACAAATTAGTTCGATTAACTTTCAAAGGGTGTTTTTCAGTTTTTTTTAAACTATAATTTCTGTCACTAACTCTGCATTTCGGAATAGAACTAGATAGAACTAGTAAGAAATTATTTTTCGTTAATCATTTTATTCTTATATCAAAAAATATTTTTTACTTTTTAATTCGATTAGTTATAAAAGGGGATAAAAGGGGTTTTTTTTTAGTTTTTTTGAACTATAACTTTTATCATAATGTTTACAGTCTTGTTTCTCAGTCTGGAAATAGAGAATTTTCTGATTATCGATTTTTTTCCATGGAGCACTTACTATACATCTCAAACTTTATAGCAAGAACTTCCAGCTATTTTGATATCAAGGAAGCATCGAAAGAAGACAAAAATGTAACTCAGTTATTGAAAAGGGGAAATGGAATCTTGTAGCCGATATATTATGGGCTAGAAATTATTTCCTCCAATATGATTAAGTTCCTTCATTTGAAATTGTAATACCCGGCAAGTCCATGGTGAAATGATTCCTGTGTTTGGAAATGACATATGATGTAACGTAGAAATAGATTTTTTTTATTTAGCTACATATGTCTCAGAGAAGATAAAAAAAATTTTTTTTTAAAAATAGGAGATCATCCCTCGCAGACGATGTTGCCACAGTGAAGGAAGTGGAGGACTTTATCCTGTTAGACAGAACAACAATCTTCCAAATTATCATTAATAAAACTAAGGTAATTATATATACTAAAATTATAGTAGTGTGTGAACATTACAAAGAACTTCAAATAGCAAAGGCAGTGTCATACAACACAAGCGTAGAGTTTGAAGTTTCACCATCCCCTTCCCTTCCATAAACCATTTTATTATTCACCATAAAGATTATGCCTCCACGCTTTAGTCTAAATGTTTTTTAGATTATATCCCTCCCCAACGTAAGAGAGGTCTGTGGACAATACTAATTAAAGGCGAAAGCACGCCGGGTTCTATGATTACTGAATCCTTTCCAAAAGTGAATAAAAGGGAGGTAAGGTAGGTGTAGAACCTTTTGGAGCCAGACGATGAGAATTTTTTTGGATCGTTTGGTAACGATAGATTGATTTTGGATCTATCAATGTGATTCACTAACTACAGAGGTGAGCAAAAAATGAAAGCACCTCCCCAAAAACGGTTAAGGTGCAGAAATCTACAGCAGATGTTATGCAGTTCTCCTTTTTTTGGACTGTTGGAGACTCATTTTAAGAGACTATCTGTATCTGAGGAAGGGTCAAACTGTTGCTATTGCCTGTTACAGTACAATACAAAACAAACTGAGTGATACTTTGAACAAGTGTCCATCTTATAGCCAGCAATGTACGAGATCATCTCGAAGTGCAATTCAGGAATAAAAGCAATTTGGTTTTTTAATTTGCTTCATCCTCCCTAGTATCCCGATTTTGGCCCAAGCGACTTTTTCTTTTTTTTAGAGCTTAAAAACTCCTTTCGGGGTTGTAGAGTTGACGACACAAATGAAGTAATTCTAGAAGTATAACAATTTCTTCAAAGAAATCTGCTTAGCTTTTTTCAATGGTGGCCGTCGAAAGGACAAGAAACGCTGAGAGAAAAGTTTGACTCTGGATGGTGACTATGTAGAAGACTTAAGAAGAACAGTTTTTTTGAATGATTTCAATAATATTAAAATGTATAATACTCCTTTGTATGAGAGATCAATTCTTAAATTTTATTTACTGTAATATTCGCGCATCCCCTCCCCCTTTTTACGATGAATCCTGCAATGTAGGTGTGCAATACTCTTACGTTTTGAAATAATTTTTTCGAGGTATTATTCCAGGTTTTTGAAAAATAGTGCATTTCTAGAATTGCAACCATGTAAGTTCACATGGTATGCCATTTCTTTTAAATAAACAATATTTCCATAAATGTAGATGTATTATTTTTTCTAATACTAACCTCTTTTTTTTTTTTAAAGCTATCATTTTTATATCCGGCGTATAACGCGCAGCCGTAAATTTCGATCTTATTTTTTGTGTTAAAAGTGTGCGGATTTTACTGTTCTTCATTTTTTTTTAGAAATAATTAAATTGTAAAATTTGTAAAAACTTTTGTAACTTGTAATTTTTTGTTAATTTGTAATTTATAAAACTTTTGTAATTTGTAATTTTTTGTTAATTGTTAATTTGTAAAAGCAATTTAGAATCACCCTGTATAGTCAAATATTGAACTTTATGACAAATGAAATGCAATTATAATATTTTAGTAAAAAAAAGGGAGGAGTAAAAATAGAAAGGAAGAAAAACATGCATTTGAATATATTTATTTTTAGTATCTTAATTTAATTGAAATATTTTTGAATGAATTTATTTTCTTCCACCAATCTGCACTCAGCAAGCTGTACTTCATTCCCCGAAGTTGTTATGGCAAGTATGCTGAGAACGAAAGTTTTAACTGCATCACCTAATTAAATATATAATGGAATTCTCAGATAAAGTCAAAAGAATGTTTTTAAAAGAGATGAGACTGGTGTTCTCTAAATTTCATTTTTTAACACGCTTTTATAAGTTTCACTTGCATGTAACGGAATCTTAGAACTCGATTTTTACCCACTTTAAAATATCAAATTCATTCGAAATTTCACACACTTGTCAAGGACCGATGACAATACAATAATTTCATAATTTTGTTCCATTGTCCTTTTCAGGATCGTCAGGAATAAGGATAATCAGATTTGGCGACAATTCCATATACCCCTTCCAGATTTGACAACTTATTGCATATATCATTTTTAAATTTGGCGACTAGTTCCGTATACCATTTTCAGATATGGCGAGTAATTTCATAAATCATTTCCAGATTTGGCAACTAATTTCAGATTTAGCGACTAAAAGAATAAGGTGAGTGTTTTGAAGTGTGAAGATTAAGGTGAGTGTTTTACCCTGAAGCGGAGTGTTTTGAATTAAAGCTAATTATATGCAGGAATAAAAAACACTTGCGGTTAAATGAAATAAAACAAAAACAAAAAAAAGAAAAACGAGCCTTACAGTAGTCGCATATAATGTGTAACATCTGACATGTTATCGTGGTAAATACTCAATAGTGATTTTCATCCTGAAAAACTGCATCCGGTATGATTGGAAATAATTTTTTATCGAATAAATATATCTTTAATAAAAATTTTATTTAATTAACACAAGGAGTAATGCAATTTTTTTATCAAAATATTTATTCTTGTTCAATTTGGGAAGAGCGTAATGGTAATTTATGAAAAATTAAATATGACACATGTACTTGTGTTTTCAAAGTATTTTAAAATCGTTGAAAACAGCGTTAATAACATACCGCTGTTAGTTGTCGAAACATTTGGATTTGTGTTCATGTCGAGCTTGAGTTCATCTTTCAGAAAAGCTATGAGTGGTTCAGTTTCTGGCAAACTGAAGTTAACGTTAAAATCGCCATTCAAAATCATGGGAAGCGAATGAGTTTTTTTTAAAAAAAGAGCAAAACCAGCTTCTGTATACGGTAAAAGTACAAAATGCAGAAATCTTAAAAATTTTTTTAACTGTTTGATTCGGAGAAATGTATGCGACCACCGAAATGACTGTTTGTCCATTTTCAAATAAGCATTCTGCCGCATATATGTCTCCAATATATTGACTAACAATACCCAGCCACTTGTTTGATGATCAATAATGTCCATATATTACTTACTCGTATTTTTTTAAGAATGATGATCTTTGTCAGACGCTTAACAGTAAATATAGTTATAAATATAGTTTACACATATAAATATAACTTCAGATTTCATACACAACCAGCCTTGAAACTTTGACATTTGAGCGTTAGAATCGCAAGTTTATTCTGGATGAAGTCAAATAAAAAAGACTTGCTGGTATGTGAGAAGTGAATTTAGATTCAAGTAAACGTAACCGAGTTTTTGAATTCCAATCTTTTCAAATGCTAAATTTAACAATATTAAACAAAAAGCTGCGCTTGATTGCTACTAAAGTTGGATCCCGATACGAGGGTAGCGAAGAGACACCATCAAGCGCATGTTTAAAAATTAGAAATATTAAAGAAAATCAAAATACCGTTTACTTAATTAGTTAGTTTTTTTAATCGAGAAATCTTTTTTAATCACAATTAAAAAAATTTATATTGACAGCGACAGGAATTAACCTCAAAGTATGAAAAGGATTCGCACTAATTCCATATTACTTACTTTTATTTTTTTAAGAATGATGAACTTTGTCAGACGCTTAACAAGAAATATAATTATTAATATATACAGTTTACACATATATAAATATATCCTCAGATTTCACACACAACGATCCCTGAGACTTTGACAATTGAGTGTAAGAATTGCAAGCTTATCCTGAATGAAGTCTAACAAGACTTGCTGGTATGAGCTAAGTGGATTTAAAGTCATGAAAACGAAATCGAGTTTTTGAATTCGAATCTTTTGAAATGCTACATTTAACGATATAAAAAAGCTGCCGGCTTGATGGTTACTAGAGTTGAACCTCGAAGCGAGGCTAGCGAAGACACCACCAAGCGCGCTGATTGATCAAATCAAATAGCGCTCTCTTCGCCGGCTTGATGGCTAGTAGAGTTGGACCCCGAGCGAAGGTAGCGAAGAGACATCACCAAGCGCGCTTATTGGTCAAATCAAACAGCGCACGCTTCTCCGATTTCCTGTTACGCATTTCCGTCCCTTTTCACGAAATCACTCCAACAGATATCCAGCAACCGAGAGTAAAGATGTTACATATCAAAAAGTGTTCTGTGTCTGAGAAAGTGGAGGGTGGGTGTGTGTTAGCAATTTTTTATCATAGTATAAACATTTTTCTGAAAATGAAAATTAAAAAAAAGGCCCGTGCATGTGAAAAAAAAGAAAAAAAATTATCTTTTAACTGCTAAATATTTTTTATTTTTATAAAGCAGTACGTTTTGAAGTTTTGATACGAATTAACATTATAGCAATACGTTTAAAAGGTGATAATACGATTGACACTTTACATTACCATGTTTTTATTAACTCGCTTTCTTTACTGTCTGTCCGGGTGGAATTTTGTAATTGATTTTAAACTGTATGACTTTTTCCGATGAGCTAGAGACTTGAAATTTGGACCATATCTCAGAAGTGGATAACAATGCATAAAAATGTGAAAAAAAGAAGGGAAAAAAAACGAAAAGGAGGAATTTTTTTAAATACTTTTTAGTCCATTATAAAAACATGGTACATTACATTTTTTTTTAATTCGAACTTTTTCTTCGAAACACACATTTATTTGTTTGACCTGTTCTATAGAGACGGAATCTAATATAACGATACGGGACTCATCCGAGGTCCCGTAAGCGGAGAGAATAAATACACTCAGACCCGTTAATTAATATCCATTGAAGAGCAAGGCTAATTCCAGCAGCCACGTTATTCCAGCTTCAAATATCAAACTCAAGTATAAATTCAACAATGAATAAATTATAGTTTAAAAAACACGCTTTTATTGTAGTTCGAGCTAAAAAATGAAAAATAAATTATAGTTTGAAAAAAAACTAAAAAACACGCTTTTATACTGAATCGAACTAAAAGTAAAAAAAATCTTAATAAAGAATAAAATGATTTACGAGAA